>JAJPGS010000207.1:0-70000 GCA_028654335.1 Alnus rubra
AACATATTAGTCCCAAAATAATATTCACGTACAAGGAGAGAGAGAGAGGTTTCAGAGAGAGAGAGAGAGTCAGAGATGGGTGTAGAGAGAGAGAGGTCCGGACCTACTGTGGTTCGGTTAGAGAGAGAGAGAGAGAGAAGAGAGAGAGGAGAGAGAGAGAGAGAGAGAGAGAAGAGAGAGAGGAGAGAGAGAGAGAGGGAGAGAGAGAGAGAGAGAGAGAGAGAGAGAGGAGAGAAGAGAGAGAGAGATAGAGAAGAAGAGAGAGAGAGAGAGAGAGAGAGAGAGAGAGAGACTAGAGAGAGAGAGAGCTAGAGAGAGAAGAGAGAGACAGAGAGAGAGAGAGAGAGAGAGAGAGAGAGCTAGAGAGAGAGAGAGCTAGAGAGATAGAGAGGAGAGAGAGAGAGAAGAGAGAGAGAGAGCATGCACCTATTGGGCCAACCCGCGTGGTGCAGTGACGGCCGGAGAGGGAGCTGGCCGGAGAAGACACCGGAGGGCGGTGGTCGGTGGTCGGTGGACGGAGAGAGAGAGAGAGAGAGAGCCGAGTGAGAGAGAGAGAGAGGTGAGGGAGGGAATTTGTGGATCGCATGGGGTAGCTTCCTCTGGAAGCTACCCTGTTTTTTTTTTTTTTTTAATTAATTGAAAACGAGGCCAGGTGGCGCGCGGGAATTGTCCCGCGCAGGTCACCTGGCCAAAAATTGGCCGCGTGGCGTAATGCCACGCGGCCAATTAGAGACGTGTATATTATACACGTCTCTATCTGTTTTTTAATTTTTTTTTTTTTTTTTTTAAAAAACGAAAAATTATATATATATATATAATATATTTGTATTTGTAAACACAAACCCTAATCCGACCCTAAGTGTATGTAATATATATAGTGTTAACGTTTACGTAAACTCTAACCCATAAAACTAAACCCTAAACGATAACCCTAAAACTAATTCTTAAACCCTAAGTCTCTGTTAAGTTTTTATATATATATATATAGGGTTAGTTTTATTAGATTAGTATTCCATTAACGTAAATCCTAATTAGAGTTAGGGTTTACTTATAAGTATACCATATATATGTAAAGTACTCAACACGTAAAACGTAAATATACTAAACATATTGCACGTAACCCATAACCCCTAACCCTATGTTTATATACTATATATAGTCATAAACCCTAACCCTAAGTGTATGTACTTTGTTATGTTGCATATTTTTTTTTGTTCCTCGCCGTATAATTATGCATATATATATAGCACAAATTTGGGTTATTTATGCATGTAGTACTCTATATAAACATAAACCTTAACACTAAGTGTATATACAACGTTATTATATATATCTATAAACCCTAACCCTAAGTGTATATATATACTATATATAGCTATATAAGTATACTATATATATATATATATAGCCATAAACACCAATGTTAGGGTATATACAAGTAACTATAAGGTATATAGTTTCGGCACGCCGTTTACATGCATGCATGCATATATTATATATATGTATATACATAATATGACAAGATAGATTTGAATACAAATACAAATACAAATACAAATACAAATACAAACACAAACACATGCAACCCTAAGTGTATGTACTGTACAAATTGTTAAACCCTAAGTGTATGAACTGTAGAAATTGCTAAACCCTAAGTGTATGAACTGTAGAAATTGCTAAACCCTAAGCCATAAAACTAAACCGTAAACTATAAATTAAAACTAAATCCTAACCCTAAGTATATATATATATATATACTATACTAAACCCTGACCATAAAATTGAACCCTAAAACCCATAATCTTAACCATAATCTTAAGTGTATGTACGATATATATGTAAGCCATAAACCCTAACCTTAACCCTAATATTAAGTGTATGTACTATATGTAAGCCATAAACCCTAACCTTAACCCTAATATTAAGTGTATGTACTATATGTATAAGCCATAAACCCTAACCTTAACCCTAATATTAAGTGTATGTACTATATGTATAAGCCATAAACCCTAACCCTAAATATATATACTATATATATAGTGATAAACCCTAACTCTAGGATCAAATGATAGTTCGACCAAGTTTTGAACATTGAACTAGATCAAATGATAGAGGCATGCAATTTTATACTTGTGTAAGGTATGCTATAATGATCGGGACCACAAGGCGAACACATTCAAATGGATGTTCTACGAACCCTAACCCTGAGAGTATGTACTACACATACAATAAATTAAGTCCTAACGCATAAACCATATTCAAGAAACTCAACCTGCATGTAAACCCTAAAACATAACTATAAGTACAATACATACTAAATATAGCACAAATTTATTGTTGGGGTATATAATAAGAATTTTTAATATAAATAAATTCAAAAAAAACAAGTACTGTACAAAACTAATTAGTTTATAAACTCTAATTTGGTATAGGGTACATAGTAATATTATCATGTACATACTATTTGTTTGTTTTTTTTTAAAAAAAAAGGAATTCCAAAAATATTTTTCTGGAATAACCAGTTAGCCACGTGTATTTTTATACACGTGGCATTCTGTTTGACACGTGTAATTTATACACGCGGCCATCTGGCCGCGTGTATAAGTACACGCGGCCATCTGCCCGCGTGTATAAATTACACGCGGCTAATTGGCCGCGTGTATAAATTACACGCTGCCAATTGGCCGCGTGTAATTTATACACGCGGCCATATGTTTCTACGCCCCATCTGGCCACGTGGCCAGAGACACACACTGCCAAATGGCCGCGTGTCTACAGTAACGGTTACTGTAGACACGCGGCGATTTACACTGTTTTTTGTAAGTGTGTGATTGGTGTTGCTGATGAAACAGTTATCAAACTCAAATCTCAAGATTTCAATTCAAGTTTTGTTACATGTAATTGTGATTTCTTTGCAATGGATAGGGTTAATTGTGTTACAAAAATTTTTTTTAAAAAAAAATATACCACCCGGACCGGATAACCGGTTTTATCCGGGTATCGGGTAAAACCGGTTACCCGGGGTATCCGGGTCCGGGGCCGGGTGTTAAATGCGAAAAACCCCGGGGACCCGGAGCCGGTTCCCAGTTTTTTACACAATACCCGAGAACCCGCTCCGGGTTTACACCATTTAATAAGATAATATAAGTTGGTAAGGTCTGATCATCTCTCTCTACCACACGTCGGCTAATTAGTCTCCCACACGTTCACAAACGCACATCGCCATCCTCCCCTCAACCGGAGTTCTCTCCGATCCCCTTTTGATTTTGCAAGAAATGATTGGCCCCGTCCCAACATGACGAATGCATATGTAACATATATAAGTAATGCTACAAATCATAAAAAAGGATACTATAGAGAAAGTAAAAGTCTTTGTTTTCGAATTTCGCTCATTGATTAATTGTTGCCGGCCAACACGAAATTACTTGGATCTCCATTTGGATAGGGACAAACCGAAATTTTCTTCTCTGAAGCTTCTTAGTAAACACAAGGACTTGGTCACGTACGTGGAAATATATCTTAAGGAAATTATAAGGTACGTCCCCTAATTCTATAGCTGGATAAATCCACTTCTTCAAGAAAGCTACACATGGTCATCCATGACCACTTCATTATGACCATATTGGATAAATTGACCATCTTTTTATTTTTACACGAAACCCTATTGGTTTGTCAAAACTTAAATTGTTGGGGAAATTTCGCTTAAATCCCTTAAACTTCTATCACATTAACAATTATCACTCTAAACTTAAACACTTAATTTAATTAGTGTATCTATATTTCAATTTTTTATCAATTCCCACTCATTCATTAGGGTTTTCCGTTAAAACCTAATGGAATTGTATCAAAATTTTCAAAATATATATCATTTCTTTGGAAGAAAAAAAAAGAAAAAAAGGAAAACAAATGCAAAAATTTAAACATTTGTCAAGATTTAATAGAATTTGGGAAAAATACTCACACCTAAACTTTGGAAGAAAAAAAAAAGATTTGCTTTTACAAAAAAATAAGACTATTTTAAGAATTTTTACTGAATTTAATAAAAATTATAACGGATTATTGATATTACTGAAAAATGGATAGGCGAAGTTGAGAAATTTTTAAAGTTTAGATCGTTAATCGTAAAAACAAAGGATCAAGTAAAATTCCCTTAAATTGTAACCACTGTGACTCTAGTCTCTAGCTATTCCAAAAAATCCATAAATTCGTCGCTGGGTCAGCACCGGCGTAGCTTGGAGTACTCACCACGGCAGGCATGAAACTTTCAATTTTTGATTTTTGATTATCCAACAAGTTTTCCAACATCTTATGCTTATAAATACCCCCAAGAAGGCCAAATATTTGCTATCCTTCCACAATCTCATCTTTTGGTTCTCTGAATCTCCTAAACAAAAAAAATATCCATGGATGACCATCACGATTCACCAATTCCGGGATCTAATACGGAAGCATATGGAGTACGCCGTACGCGGGTATCCATCCGATGAGGTAATGAACAATATTGCACCATCAAGCTCTAGGAATTCGCCATTTTCCGGGCACGGTGGATGATATGCAACTGTTGGAAAGTGGTCTGTATCGGAAACAATATGGTGACAATATGGGTGATGATTACTACAGATTTCAAGGCGAGGCTGGAAAATCTGTTGATCCGAGGCTGCTACCGTTGTTAGAATCTTCAGGGAGCTCTTTGTCTGTTCAAGAAGATATTTCCGGGGATTTACGATGAATTTGTGGAGTTGTCTAAGAAAGTTAACGGCGTTGTCGCCCAAGTTCAAGAGGATAGAAGGTTTCCAACCATGCAAAGGAGTCTGAGCGTCGGATCGCCACGAACACCATCTGTTAAACGAGGGGAGCCGCCGTTGAGGATCGAGCGGTTCAAGGTGCGTACTGTAATTCTGGCCGCCGATGGTATTGGAAAAGACGGTAGCGGTCAGCAGGGTTCTGGTGGCTCAAAATAAAGCGTGGACATGGATCAGTTCAATTGTTTTTATTTGTTTATTTATTTTTTGACAATTACTAAAAAGAATATTCTTTGTTCGAGGGGAATTAGTCTAAACAGCAAGTTTTGTAAGGATAAGAATCCTCCCCATTTCACTGATATTGGTCTTGCAATAAAATGTTGGTCTTCCCTCAATTGTTTGTACGTTGTACAGTTCAAATGTGTAAAGGTCTTGCAATAAAATGTTGGTCTTCCCTCAATTATTTGTACGTTGTACAGTTCAAATGTGTAATTATAGCTAGTATTGAAACGTTATTGTTAAAAACAGGAGCTAATTTTATTATGCACATGTCGTCCTTAAACAAGGGCTGAGAATTAGAATTATTTTTAATTTTATAGTGTGTGTGCGCTTACATGTCTATATATATATAGTGTGTGTACTTACATGTCTAATATATATAACGAGTAATGTTATTTAGTAGATTGTTATACGATTCTCTTGCAACTTAATAATGTGATAATGAAAATCAACCATTAGATTAGTACTTGTAAAAATAATAATAAAAAAAGTGACTGATATTTATTACCCCCGTCATTCTAATTGTATAACTTCATGATAATTTACTAAACATAATTACTCAATATATATATATACACACACGTGCACGTGCTAATTTTGTTACTTGCTTAAATTACTCCAAAAATTTATTAAAAACAAAACAATTAAAAAACTAAAAGAACCAACAAAACAAAACAATTAAAAACTAAAAGAACCGAATAAGAAAATGAGAGGAACACTGAAAAAGTGCTGAACCACCACCTCAGCCTATACGGGTGGGCATCGTAAAAGATGGACGCATGTAACACACCTATTACGATTACGGGATTTTTGTATGTAAATGGCGAGGATGATTGAATTGTGAAGTAATTGAGTAGCTTTAATGAATTTGAATGGATGGACAGTTACAAGTAAATGGATAATTTCGAGGAATGATCAGCCTCCTTCTACAGTTTTAAGACTATAAGCTTAACAAGCAACAGATTGAAAAAATGGGTTACAATATTATTGTGAACCAGGCCTTTATAGAATTTAGCTTAGTCAAACAACTAAGAGCATTTGTAGTGAAGTCGTCAAACAGATAAAATCACCAAAATCATACGATTTTGCTCAAAATCAAGTCTCCAGCGAGCTCATCACCTTTACAGTAAAATTGAGAATTGTCAGGAACCCTCGTCTCATCAGACGAGGTGATGTGAACCCCGTCAAGAATAACGAGACCCAACAACGAAAGGGAACCCAAGATCGTTCTATGGACAGATTCAAATGGAAAACCTCGACCCGTTGTTATGACAAACAAGAACCACGGTATAAGGAAGACGCCACAAACGGTGGTGGAAACTCCGTTTGATAAGTCGAGATGAACGCCACGGGAAATCCCGATAAGTTTGCGTAGTTCTTCAAAGAACCAAAGAGAATAAATCTCACAAGTTTTATGAATAATCAATGTCTCATTTTCCATTGCTTATGCACTTATTTAAAGGGCTGAACATTACAAGGAAAAAAACCTAGCATAGAAAACCTCATTAAAGCCGAAAAATGGGTAAGGAAAGAAATTCTTACCTTCCTAAAACACACAAGACATATAAGGCAATAAAGGCCGGACGCCCGCCCTCCTAATCAAAGCTAAAATAAATCCCTACTTGCCTAAAAAAAAACGCTAAAATAGGAAAGAAGAGCTGGACGCCTAGAGTCATATAGAATGAAACAAAAGACAACATAAAAGGAAAGAAAGTAGCGCCTAGAATAGCCATGCAATCCGATCCTTCTAGAATAGACCCAAAATATTTCTTGCCAATTTTTAGCCTTGACCGGATCCTTCTAGAACTTGAATCAAGGTGACGATTCTTTGTTGCCCACGTGGATCATGCTCATTGGGCCTCCACGAATTTGCTTGAGCCATAACTCTTGAATGAGTCCGTTGAGTAATCCTTGAACTTCTTTGCTCGTGCTCTCGTAACCGACCCAATTGGTACTTGAACGAGATCCTTCGAAGCGGTGCCTTGATCTCCATCACTACATAGACTAAGACTCTTGCTTGCACGAAAAGAAAAGACTAATATGAAAAATAAGACCACCAGGAAAATAGACTAACATAGACCTAGCTATGACCCTTACGTGAAACAAAGACTATCAAGAAAATAAATAAAATAACAATTATATGGAAAGAAATAAAAAGTTACTTCTATTAGCAGAGATTTTTTTTTCCCAAATCAAGAGAGGATCATAACGGTTTGAGATGCCGAGATCAGACGAAGACAGAGAATGAGAAAGAGTGAGTGGGTGGCTGCGAGACGCCATGGTGGCTGAGCAACTTTAATGCCAAGACCGGTGGTTTCCAGGTTTGGTGATGCAGCAATCTAAATCACTTGAGTGATCAAGAAATTTATTATTGTGAGTTTCTTCATTTTAAAACATTGATATTAGGATCTTGTTTATATGGTCACTGTTGATAGATTGATTGTTTCCTCCTTAGAGGTTCATTTAGCATCTGGAAGTAAATTCGACTTTCAAAAATATATCAAGAGATCATTACAAGATGACTTAATGGCATGGTCGTGGGAATCAGGTAACGTGACAATAGTTCTTTAATATTCTTGTTTTGATTTTGTTAAGGCAAACTACAAGAACTGTAGAGCATGAACCATTGATGCTGAGTTTATAGAAAGTAACCATCAAAGATGTAATGAGCAACTCTTCTGTTATGGGTCTACCATGGATGAGCTATGGCAGGGATGGAGATTGAGGTTGATGAAGTTAGACTTGGAGAATATTGTAACCGAATTGGAGAGTTCTGAGCCTCTCGAAGTGCTGTGCAATTTCAGTATTACTCAGTATTTCCATTTTCCTTCTCCACCAGAAAACCCTTACATTTGGTATCAAAGCCTACGCTCCTTTCCAGCTCCAGCAGTAAAACCATAACACTACTTTCCAACACCAGTTACAGGATGTGACCGACATGCTCCGTACCTTGCTTGCTAGCCAAAACAGACCTCCACCTGAGCGGCCGGGCCCATGCACGTGAAGGCTGTGATGACCGCCGCCGAGACAGAGATGACCGTCGCGATGGCTGGGAAATTCGTGACGACAGACTACTCCAGGCCCGCCCCCTGCGGCTGGATTTTCCGCGTTTTGATGGAGACAACCCAGCTGGTTGGACTTACAAAGTCAACCCAATTTTTCAATTACAATCAAATGCCCTTGTGTTAGCGCATCCACATGGCTTGCTTCTACATGGAAGGGGAAGCGCTCATTTGGTTCCAAGATACTGACAAATTCGGCCAATTTCCTACTTGGGACGCCTTTGTTCAGTCCTTCTTACTCATTTTGGTCCGGCGTACGATGACCCAATGAAGGCTCTGATGCGGTTGCACCAATGATCTTCCGTGGTAGAATATACCTCTCAATTCGAGGCTCTCTCAAATTGACTGAGAGGCATTTCGATTAAGAACCGGCTTAGTTGCTTCCTTCATAGGTTGAAGGACGACATCTGCCTCCCTGTGCGTATGCTCAACCCAGCCAATTTGGTTGTTGCCTTTGGCCTTGCTAAGCTCCAAGAAGAGTACATTCAGAGTTTCAGGCGTCCTATCCGCTCTTCAAACTCTTCTTTCTCTTTTGGGCGCCAGCAATCGTGGAGCCATATACTGCTGCCACCACCTAAACCATCTTCAGGGTTTCAGGTCCAACGTATTTTCACAGGACAGATGAAGGAACGTCATGACAAGGATCTCTTTTACTACTTTGATGACAAGTGGCAGTGATGTGAACCCCGTCAAGAATAACGAGACCCAAAAACGAAAGGAAACCCAAGACCGTTCTAAGGACAGATTCGAATGGAAAAACCTCGACCCGTTGTTTATGACAAACAAGAACCTCGGTATAAGGAAGACGCCACAAACGGTGGTGGAAATTCCGTTTGATAAGTCGAGATGAACGCCACGGGAAATCCCGATAAGTTCGAGTAGTTCTTCAAAGAACCAAAGAGAATAAAACCTCACAAGTTTTATGAATCATCAATGTCTCCTCGATTACATGGTAGGTACACCTATTTATACAAGAAAATTACTTGCGGAGAAAGTAGTTCTAATCCTAATAAGTAAACAAATCAATTCCTAGTAATGAAAGAAAATAAAGTCCAAATCAATTCCTAGCAAGGAAAGAAAATAAATAAAGATCTTAGGTAGGTAAAGAAAATAAGTCTTGCAATCCGATCCTTCTAAATTAACGAACAATCTCAGCAGTTCTTAGCCTTGACCGGATCCTTCTAGAACTTGAATCAAGGTGACAATTCTTTGTTGCCCACGTGGATCATGCTCAATGGGCCTCCCCGAATTTGCTTGAGCCCATAACTCTTGGATGAGTCCGTTGAGCACATCCTTGAACTTCTTTGCTCGTGCTCTCGTAACCGGCCCAATTGGTACTTGAACGAGATCCTTCAAAGCGGTGCCTTGATCTCCATCATTCCCTCCTCTTGAAAAGGATTTGCCCTCAAATCATCACCTACATCAAAAGGACTCAAATCAGTAACATTAAAAGTGGTACTTACATTGTACTCACCAGGTAAATCTAGCTTGTAAGCGTTGTCATTGATACGCTCGAGGACTTGAAAAGGGCCATCTCCTCTTGGGAGCAATTTGGAACGTCTTTTCACCGGGAATCTTTCTTTTCTCATATGCAGCCAAACCCAATCTCCGGGTTCAAAAACCAAGTTGCGACGTCCCTTGTTGGCTTGTGTGGCATATTGTTCCGTTCTTCGCTCAATGTTGAGTCAGCTTTCTTTTTGCCATCTAAATTAATGTGCTCCGTCAAAGGTAAAGGAGACAAATCCAATGGAGTTAAAGGATTAAACCCATACACAATTTCAAATGGCGAAAATTTGGTAGCAGAATGAACAGCTCTATTATATGCAAACTCAACATGTGGTAAACATTCTTCCCATGTTTTGATGTTCTTTCTAATGATTGCCCTTAATAGAGTAGACAAAGTCCTATTTACTACTTCAGTTTGACCATCAGTTTGTGGATGACAAGTAGTAGAAAACAATAGCTTAGTACCTAGTTTACACCACAAAGTCTTCCAAAAATAGCTCAAGAACTTAGCATCTCTATCCGAAACAATTGTCCTAGGCATGCCATGTAATCTCACAATCTCTCTAAAGAACAAATCAGAAACATGCGAAGCATCATCCGTTTTGTGACATGGAATAAAATGTGCCATTTTAGAAAATCTATCCACGACTACAAAAACTGAATCTCTTCCATGTTTAGTCCTAGGCAATCCTAACAAACCGTTGGGCTGCACTTTGGATTTAGCTTGCCTACATGTGACACATCTACCACAAATCCGTTCGACATCTCGTTTCATGTGAGGCCAATAGAAGTGTTCCTGCAAAATAACCAAAGTCTTTGCAACCCCAAAATGTCCCATTAATCCCCCACCATGTGATACCTGCACTAATAACTCCCTCATAGAACAATTAGGCACGCATAGCTTATTTTCTCGAAATAGGAATCCATCAAGTCTAAAGAACTTACCAGATGCGATTTTCTCACAAGCTCGATATTCCTCACAAAATTCGTGGTCTTCAGGATATAATTCTTTAATGTGTTCAAAACCAAGCAATTTTGCATCAAGTGTGGAGAGTAAGGCATACCTGCGAGAAAGTGCATCGGCGACTACATTCTCCTTACCTTGCTTGTACCGAATGACGTATGGAAACGTCTCTATGAACTCCACCCATCGCGCATGTCTTTTGTTTAGCTTGTGTTGGCCCTTCAAGTGTTTCAAGGACTCATGATCGGTGTGAATCACGAACTCCTTAGGCCATAGATAGTGTTGCCACGTCTCTAAAGCCCGAACCAATGCATACAACTCCTTATCATAAGTTGGGTAGTTTAAGGCTGCCCCGCTGAGTTTCTCGCTGAAGTAAGCAATTGGTCGTCCTTCTTGCATAAGAACGGCACCTATACCAATACATGAAGCATCACATTCAATTTCAAACGTTTTCGAAAAGTTACGTAAAGACAACAAAGGTGCGTTAGTCAGCTTCTCTTTGATTAATTGAAATGCTTTCTCTTGTTCTTCTCCCCACCGAAATCCAACGTTCTTCTTGATCACTTCGGTAAGCAGTGCGGCTAAGCTACTGAAGTCTCTCACGAATCGTCGGTAGAAACTAGCAAGTCCATGAAAACTACGAACATTACCAACACTTGTGGGGCTCGGCCAATCTTGGATTGCACGTACCTTCTCTTCATCAACCTGTATACCTTGTGCACTAACAACAAATCCCAAAAATACAAGCTTATCGGTGTAAAAAGTGCACTTCTTTAAATTAGCAATCAACTTTTCTTTCCTTAGCACATCTAAAACGGATTTCAAATGTACTACATGATCGTCTATGTTTTTGCTATAAATGAGTATATCATCAAAATAGACAACAACAAATCTGCCTATAAATGCACGCAAAACATGGTTCATAAGTCTCATAAAGGTGCTCGGAGCATTAGTCAAACCAAAAGGCATAACTAACCATTCATACAAACCATATTTTGTTTTAAAGGCAGTTTTCCATTCATCTCCTTCTTTTATCCTAATTTGATGATAACCACTTTTTAAATCAATCTTAGAAAATATGCAAGAACCATGCAGCTCATCTAACATATCATCTAAGCGTGGGATAGGATGACGATACTTTACCGTTATGTTGTTGATGGCTCGGCAATCAACGCACATTCTCCACGTCCCATCCTTCTTAGGTACAAGTAAGACCGGAACCGCACATGGGCTCATGCTCTCCCTCACGTGCCCTTTCTCCAACAATTCACTTACCTGCCGTTGAAGCTCCTTTGTCTCCTCGGGATTGCTCCTATAAGCTGGTCGGTTTGGGATGGTTGCACCGGGAACTAAATCAATTTGATGTTCAATCCCTCGGATTGGAGGTAACCCATGTGGTGTTTCCTCGGGGAAGACATCCTCGTACTCCTGCAAAAGAGAAACAATAGAACTAGGCAAAGCAAGGTCAAGTTCGTTATTGTTTAAAAGTGCCTCTTTGTACAAAAGTACAATCATCGGCTGTTTTGAAAACATTGCCCGCTTGATCTCACTCACTTTTGCATAAAAATTCTTTTGTTTTCTCTCTGATTTTCTCTCAAGGGCCGAACTTTGATTTTCTTTCTCTCTCTCATTTTTCTCGGCCTCTCTCTGTTTTTCACTCTTTTTCTTTTGCTCACTCTCTTTCTTTTGATCACTCTCCTTTTGTAATCTCACTTGATCCTCGTATACTTGCTGCAGTGTCAATGGTACAAGAGTGATTGATCGTTGATTAAACAAAAGAGTACTTGTTCGTAAAGCCATCATGCTTCACTTGCCTATCGAATTGCCATGGACGCCCTAGCAATAAGTGTCCCGCTTGCATCGGTACTACACCACACAACACTTCATCTTCATATTTACCGATTCGAAATACAACTAACACTTGCTTGTTCACCCTTATCTCACCACTATCATTTAGCCATTGCAACTTGTACGGTCTAGGATGTTTTATCATGGGCAATCCCAATTTCTCCACCATAATTGTGCTTGCAACATTAGTACAACTACCACCATCAATAATCACACTACATACCTTGTCTTTAACGTTGCACCTTGTGTGAAAGATGTTCTCTCGCTGTACTTCATCAACTCCTTTTGCTTGCAAGCTCAATGCTCTTCTCGCCATCAATGTCAATGCGTCAGGGGCTAAATACTCCTCATCGGAAACATCCTCCAATGGCGGCATGTTGTCGGTGTCTGAATATTCACTATCGGTCACAATTTCTCCATTGGCTTGCAACACCATGGCTTGCTTGTTTGGACATTGACTTGCTATGTGGCCCCTGCCTTGACATCTAAAACACTTAATATCACGATTCCTAGAGGTAGAGGCTTCGGTTTTACCTTGAGGAACGTGGCTGGTGGTCACGGACTTGGGCTCGGGTTTGGGCGTTTGTGACTTGTCCAGCGGCTTGGCTTGACTCAATTTCCAAGAGGTAGAACTAGAGTTATGGCCTGCACGTGTCCCACTCCCTCTCTTGAGTTGTTGTTCCACTTTGATAGTCATATGCACCATATCTTCCAATTCCACATAATGCTGCATCTCTACCTTATCATGGATCTCCCGGTTTAATCCAAGTAAAAATCTAGCCATTGTAGCCTCCCGATCTTCCTCTACATTAGCGCGGATCATAGCAATCTCCATCTCCTTGTAGTAATCCTCTACGCTTCGACTCCCTTGTCTAAGACCTTGTAGCCTTTTGTACAACTCTCGGTAGTAGTAACTTGGAACGAACCGTTTTCTCATCACTACTTTCATCTCCTCCCATGTGTCTATTGGGCGTTCTCTATTCCGCCTCCTGTTTATCACAAGCTGATCCCACCAAGTAATAGCATATTCAGAAAATTCAATCACAGCTAATTTTACCTTCTTTGTCTCGGAGTAGTTGTGACAATCAAACACGAACTCCATCTTCTTCTCCCATTCAAGATATGCCTCAGGATCAGATCTACCTTGAAAGGACGGAATCTTCATCTTAATACCACCCAAGTTGTTATCTTCACGATTCCTAGCTTCTCTAAATCTTCCTCCAGGTCTCCTATTGTTAACAATGGAACCCCGATCTTCTTCTTCATCAAAACCAGACCCATAACGCTCTTCATCCTCCTCCCTCGGTGGAACTCTTTCCCTTCTACGAAAATTACAACCGTTTTGTGGTTGCTCCTCACGTCTATTCTCCATCTGATCTATCCGTTCGTGAACTTGCTCCATCTCCATCTTCATCACTTGCCTCATCTCACTCATCATGGCCTCCATAAACATTTTCGGATCGGCCAATTTTGTATCACCTTTGACAATGCTCTTACCACTATCGTGAGACATGATTGCTGCAAAACAAAGGTTAGAAAGAAAAAAAGATCCTCACGAATCACTCCCTTACGTGTTTACACTCAAGAAGGTGGATCACTCTCCACTCGTGTTTCACTCAAAATAATATGGCTTTTACCCTCTGATGTTCTCACCACTCTTGCCTTTTTCCACTCGATAATTCTCTCTTAGTTCTTTTGAAACTAAACAAACAACTCAAAATTTCCAGCAACAATTCACCCAGAACTACTCAAGGAATTTCAGATTTGAACACAAGGAATATGGAAATTTTCAGATTAGAAATAGAAGGAATATGACAGTTTGGAATTTTGGAAGCACAGAATAATGATTTTTTTTTTTTTTTTGGACTTTGTTCGGATTTTTTTTTTTTGTCCGCAACTTTTTTTTTTTTTCTAGTCACAAGCAGCAATAATAATTGTAATTGCCAAAAACGATTGATCAGATTTCAACAAGCACATGAAACTATACAAAGGACAATTTGGAAATTGTAGATATGGAAAGAAAAATCCAAATCTTGAAATTATTGATCAGATTTCAACAAGGACATGGAAATAGACAAAAGGACAATTGATAACGACATGTAATTCAAAGATGGAAGTTGCAGATATGGAAAGAAAATCCAAATCTTGAAATTATTGATCTGAAAATTAAAGCAAAGATTCGCGTAATCAATTAAGAATGGAATTCAAATCTGAAAAATTAAAGCAAAGATTCGCGAAAATCACAAATCTGAATTTTGACACGATTTTTTTTTTTTTTTTTGATGATTAGCAACTGGCTTTTAAGAATAATGAAATAAAATTTCAAAATAGTGATGTGAAGGGATATGCAAACCTGAACTAGAAACTGAGCTTTGATACCAAATGATGTGAACCCCGTCAAGAATAACGAGACCCAACAACGAAAGGGAACCCAAGACCGTTCTAAGGACAGATTCGAATGGAAAAACCTCGACCCGTTGTTTATGACAAACAAGAACCTCGGTATAAGGAAGACGCCACAAACGGTGGTGGAAATTCCGTTTGATAAGTCGAGATGAACGCCACGGGAAATCCCGATAAGTTCGAGTAGTTCTTCAAAGAACCAAAAAGAATAAAACCTCACAAGTTTTATGAATCATCAATGTCTCCTCGATTACATGGTAGGTACACCTATTTATACAAGAAAATTACTTGCGGAGAAAGTAGTTCTAATCCTAATAAGTAAACAAATCAATTCCTAGCAAGGAAAGAAAATAAATAAAGATCTTAGGTAGGTAAAGAAAATAAGTCTTGCAATCCGATCCTTCTAAATTAACGAACAATCTCAGCAGTTCTTAGCCTTGACCGGATCCTTCTAGAACTTGAATCAAGGTGATAATTCTTTGTTGCCCACGTGGATCATGCTCAATGGGCCTCCCCGAATTTGCTTGAGCCCATAACTCTTGGATGAGTCCGTTGAGCACATCCTTGAACTTCTTTGCTCGTGCTCTCGTAACCGGCCCAATTGGTACTTGAACGAGATCCTTCAAAGCGGTGCCTTGATCTCTATCACCCAAAATTCATAGAAATCCTATCAAGGCTTAAATCATTTTTTTTGTGTGTAGGCTGTGCAATGCTTGACTTTCTTAAGCTTTTTAATTGGCTTATGTAAGTGTTGGGTCACTAACTCCCAAACCAGATGGTTTTAGGGCATTAAATGTAGAGACATCCCTAAAGGCTTAATTACTCAAGTAAAAAATGCTACAAAGTCAAACTAGCCATACAATCAACCAAATTGAATTTCTTATCTTTTTACGCGAACACTCAATGCTTACTGAGGTAAGAGGTCCGGTTACTTAAAATGAACTAAAACTGATGATTTTATTTTCTTTTTATATTTTATTTTTTTTTGAATTTAAGCCAAGGTTTCATCAACAAATCATCCTACAAATCTCATGACACACATTCATCAATTCAAATCTCATACCTCACAGAACCAATGCTAATGTGCTTGTGAAAAACAATTCAAACAAGTGAAATCTCTCTAATCCAACAAGTGAGTCAAAAGATTTTCAGAGTTCTAAAGACATGCAGTGTCCAACATGTTAAACAAAACAATGATATGCAAACCACAGTTGTAATGTAATCATGCTCAGTCAACAACAGAGCAATTTTTTTTATTTTTTTTAAATGCAAGTTGGGTAAAGAGAATTATCCAAGGTGCATCCAGGTTAGTTCACAGGAAAGTGAGATGGGTCACAAGGACATTCTTAAATCCCAAGACTTTTTTAACCAGAACTTGCCTAAACATTGCATTCTTAGATAGTGCCAAGGTTTCTTCAACAAATCAACCTACAAATCTCATGACACACAGCGCAACGGCACATTTATAAAATCTCCAATTTTATTCAAGCATTATAACAGCATATTTATAAAATAAATACATCATTTTGAAAATACTGTTTTAAGCACAACATTTAATCATTTAAACAATTAAATAACTTAATAAAATTTAAATACAAAGTTTAGAGGCTTAGAAACTTACCCAAAATATCTCAAAGTGGGATTGAGATATTTTAAATGGCTCAATGCTTTAGAATAACCTTCTGACCGAACAAATGACAAAGAGGAAATTGTGGACTCCTTATTTTTTTCTGTTTCTGTCCGAGAGAAACCGAGAGAGTTTTAGAGAGAGTTTTCTCTCTTTTTCTTTGCAAACCGGGTGATGCGAACCTCAACTGACATGCTTTGAGACCCAACAAACAATATTGGAATATTTGCCCCAAGAAAGTTAAAATTCAGATTTTTGATAGAAACCCCCGACTCAACGTTTATAAATGAAACGTAAACTGAAGGTATAAAGTAACAAACCCCAACCCAATTATTATAATTGAATCATGAAACGAAGGTATAAAATTTGAATGCCACAAGGAAGAATGAGTGTAGGCTATTTATAACATTTTTAGCCCTACATGCCTACTATAAGGAAAAGGAAACTAACGTATTTCGGAAATGAGAAAATTCACAAAAAAGGACAAAAAACGTAGGAGCCTAAAATTTAGCACTAATAGTAGGCAAGTCAATCAGCCAATTAATTGGTATAGAATTAGCAAGTCAATCAACCAATTAATTAGTATGAAATAGGCAAGTCAATTAGGCAATTAATTGGTATGGAATTGGCAAGTCAATCTGCCAAATAATTGGAATGAAATCGAAAAGTCAATCAGCAAATTAATTGGTCTGAAATTAGAAAGTAATCAGCTACTTTCTCCTTCTAATTCCATGCCCACTCAAGCCATAATCAATCATTAATTCACTTCATTGCTAAGGAAATTACGCCCATCAATAGCTTGGATTAAATTTAGTACGCCTTCATCTTCCTTTGGTCCAAGCTTGGAATTGTCCCATTTTAGAATCACCCCAAATCTATTGAATCATCTCGTTTTAAAATTCAAATTTTTGATAGAAAACCCTAACCCAACGTTTATAAATGAAACGCGAACCAAAGGTAAAAAGTAAGAAACCCCAATCCAATGATTATAATTAAATCACGAATCGAAGGTATAAAATAACAAACCCCGATCCAATGATTATAACTGAGTCACGAACCGAAACCAATAGAAGAAAACAAAACTTACATTTTCGATTCAATGATACTTAATTAAAATGAGTGCATGCTATTTATAACATTTTTAGCCCTACATGCCCACTATATGCAAAAGGAAACTAACGTATTTCGAAAATAAGATAATAGATAAAAACTGACTAGAAACATAGGAACCTAAAATTTAGCACTAATAATAGGCAAGTCAATCAGCTAATTAATTGGCAAGTCAATCAGCCAAATTAATTTGTATGAAATAGGCATGTCAATCAGCCAATTAATTGACCTGAAATTAGAAAGTAATCAGCAATTAATTCATGTCATTTCTAAGTAAACTACAATTATTAATCCACGCCCAATTAAGCAAGATCAGCCCCATCAATAGTTTGGATTAAATTTATTACGCATTTATCTTCCTTTGAGCCAAGCTTGGAATGCCTCACTTTAGAATCATCCCAAATCTCTTGAATCAGCCCATTAAGTGCTTCTTTGATCTTCTTGGATCTTGCTTCTAGTAATAGTCCCAACTGGAACATGAAATGGATCCTTTAATGGTATTTGTTGATTCTCGTCATTTCCCCTCTTCTCAGGCGGTGTCATTTGGTCATCGTCACCCTCGCTTTTGGTTTCCACCTCTCCATCAACATGTGCGATCATGGTGCTCTTATTTGGGCATTGTGAGTTTGGGATTCAATTTTACCTTTGTAGACACTAAGAACTTCATCTCTCCTTTTTGGTGGTTCGGTTTTGGACTTTAAAATAGCCCCTTCGTCCTTCCCCCAATCCGACCTCCATGAAGTAGAGGAGGCCGGATTTTGAAATGACCGAGCTCATTTCCTTTTAAGCTGCCATATTCCACCTTTATTGGCATGTGCACCATGTTCTCCAACTCCACCACATTGGCAATGTCTCGGTTCAGCCCATTCAAAAACCTTGCCATGGTAGCCCAATCATCCTTTATATTAGCCTGAATCATTGCGATGTCCATCTCCTTGTAGTAGTTATCCACGCTTCTATAGCCTTGAGTAAGACTCTGTAATTTCTGATACAAGTCCCTATAGTAGTGACTAGGACAAACCGCCTCCTCATGATGGCCTTCATTTCCTCCCATGTCTCAACAGGCCTCTCATGGTTTCTCCTTCTATTCATAACAAGTTGATCCCACCATATAATAGCATAGTCAGTCAACTCAATGACAACAAGTTTTACCTTTTTCTCATCGGAGTAGTTGTGGCACTTAAAAATCAACTCCACCTTCTTCTCCCATTCCAAGTACGCTTCAAGATCGTTTTTCCCTTCGAGGTATCTTCATTTTGATGTTTCCTAGGTTTCTGTCAGTCCCATCTCGCCATCTCGAATCTCTTCGAAAACCTCTACCACGCCTTTCTCCCCTTGGCACGAACCTGCCCACCGTTCAATGAAGCTTGATCCTCTTCATCTTCGAACTTATCCTCGTGGTTGTCATCAGAATCATCCACGGGCGACGCTTTTCTTGCCTTTTAGCATTAGGGACTCTTTGGGTACGCTCCTCGCGCCAAGCAGCAATAATAGCGTCTTGCCTATCCATCCGATCCCAAATTTCATTAAACACCACGTTCATGCGTGCAAATTGTTGTTACATAGCCTACAACAGGACGACTCCTCCATTCCTTCTTGGTTCGATGTGTTACCCATATTTTTGAAACTATAGAAAAATGTTAAAAATAATTCCTCACATTATGTCACACACACTCGTATTTCACTCTTAAATTGGCTTTTTCTTGATATAAGTCTCACACTCTCTTGCCTTTTTCAACTCATAAAACCCTTTTCAATTCTTTATTAAACTAATAAACTTGATCAAGGAATTCAACTAGTAGTATTTAAACCAATACCGATGGCAAGAAAATATTATAGAAACAACGAATCAAAAGAAGAAGACAAAAATAAGATTTTTATTTTTTATTTTTTTAGAGAAACTGAAACTACAAAAGTCATGATTCAACTCCTTTTTTTCTTCTCTTTTTATTTTTTGTTTTTTTATTTTTATTTTTTTACGTGTCTCTCTCTTTGTTATTTTTTGTTATTATTATTTTTGTTCTTTTTTTCTAACTTCGTGCACAAAACAAAACAAAAATAAGGAACAATGAATACAAATGGAACAAGATAGGATGACAACAGGAATAAGGAATAATGAACACAAATGGAATAAGATAAGATGATAACAAGAAACAAAAGATAAAATGATAGTACTAAACCTGATTTTAGAACCTTGGCTTTGATACCAAATGATATGAACCTCAATCGACACTAAATAGTTAGTATCACTTGAAAAGTGAAACAATACTAACTATTTAGTGTCACTTCGCTGTTCAAGCGACAACAAACGGTTAGTTACTTGAATAGTAGAGCCTCTAAACAGTTAGTGTCATTCATTGTTCAAGCTAGTTTAACAGTTTAGAGTCACTGGAACAAAAGCGACTTTAATTAGTGTTGCTTAAACAGTAAAACGACTCTAATTTGGAGTCACAACCCAATACTAAATTTTGTACATTGGGCGTTGGAACGCCAAATTGGTGGATGCTTCGGAGGGGTAAAGTGTAATTTCTCAAAAAAAAAAATTGTTAAGTATCGTGTGAATAGAGTCAATAGACCCAATCTAGCAAACTATTGGCACTTAATACCTTCAGTCCACTTATCTGTTACTTTGAATGGAAATGAGGCTACGTGCGTTGAACGCGACCTTTTAAAGCCTGTAAGTACCAATTTTGCTTCCCCTAGACTCAACCCGCTGCATGCATGAAACAACATGTGCGTAAAACCGGCTCACAAAATTCATCTTTACCAAACAACTCAAAGCCCTTCACAACTACCCAAGCCGTACTAAAAACACCTTGTACACCTTCACCAGAGAAGCCACCAACTAAGCATTTTAGAGTCGTAAAACTAACTGCAATCACAATAGCCAGCGATGAGAATGTAGATTTGTCTTTAACATTTCCACCATTCCTCAGAACTTATACAACACGAAGGACGACTCCTCCCTTCCTTCTTGGTTTGATGTGTTACCCATATTTTTGAAACTATAGAAAAATGTTAAAAATAATTCCTCACATTATGTCACTCACACTCGTATTTCACTCTTAAATTGGCTTTTTCTTGATATAAGTCTCACACTCTCTTGCCTTTTTCAACTCATAAAACCCTTTTCAATTCTTTATTAAACTAATAAACTTGTTCAAGGAATTCAACTAGTAGTATTTAAACCAGTACCGACGGCAAGAAAATATTATAGAAACAACGAATCAAACGAAGAAGACAAAAATCAGATTTTTTTTTTTTTTTTTTTTAGAGAAACTGAAACTACAAAAGTCATGATTCAACACCTTCTTTTCTTCTCTTTTTTTTTTTTAATTTTTTTATTTTTTTACGTGTCTCTCTCTTTGTTATTTTTTGTTATTATTATTTTTGTTCTTTTTTTCTAACTTCGTGCACAAAACAAAACAAAAATAAGGAACAATGAATACAAATGGAACAAGATAGGATGACAACAGGAATAAGGAATAATGAACACAAATGGAATAAGATAAGATGATAACAAGAAACAAAAGATAAAATGATAGTACTAAACCTGATTTTAGAACCTTAGCTCTGATGCCAAATGATATGAACCTCAATCGACACTAAATAGTTAGTATCACTTGAAAAGTGAAACAATACTAACTATTTAGTGTCACTTCGCTGTTCAAGCGACAACAAACGGTTAGTTACTTGAATAGTAGAGCCTCTAAACAGTTAGTGTCATCCATTGTTCAAGCTAGTTTAACAGTTTAGAGTCACTGGAACAAAAGCGACTTTAATTAGTGTCGCTTAAACAGTAAAATGACTCTAATTTGGAGTCACAACCCAATACTAAATTTTGTACATTGGGCGTTGGAACGCCAAATTGGTGGATGCTTTGGACGGGTAAAGTGTAATTTCTCAAAAAAAAAATTGTTAAGTATCGTGTGAATAGAGTCAATAGACCCAATCTAGCCAACTATTGGCACTTAATACCTTCAGTCCACTTATCTATTACTTTGAATGGAAATGAGGCTACGTGCGTTGAACGCGACCTTTTAAAGCCTGTAAGTACCAATTTTGCTCCCCCTAGACTCAACCCGCTACATGCATGAAACAACATGTGCGTAAAACCGGCTCGCAAAATTCATCTTTACCAAACAACTTGAAGCCCTTCACAACTACCCAAGCCGTACTAAAAACACCTTGTACACCTTCACCAGAGAAGCCACCAACTAAGCATTTTAGAGTCGTAAAACTAACTGCAATCACAATAGCCAGCGATGAGAATGTAGATTTGTCTTTAACATTTCCACCATTCCTCAGAACTTATACATGCAAATGTGAGGGGCATGGCAGCTTTGCGTAGACGAGTCGTTGAATGCGTCGTGTACATTGACCCACCAACGTTGGGTATCCCTGAAGCCCACTTGAACTCATCCTTAATCATGTCATTCTATTCTCGTCAGGCCACTAAACAAACTTCGGCATTAGGACATTCCAAATCGCTAAACAAACTTCAAGTACGAACTTTTGACAAGTGGATATACCCAACTAGAACCGCTTCGACACGAGTTGTAGAGGGTCACCGGTGGCTAATCTCCACGCATTGGCAAACAGGAATAGCGTCGCCAAGCATTGTGTTCTTCTTCGTGACGACAGCTTCAAGCTTGTCGCAGATCATGTTGAACATGGCCCCAAAACTCGTCATTTGGGAAGTTTGGGTGGTTGTGCTGATCCCACCAATCCTTGGATCGATCCTTCACACTAAGCCGACGGTGGTGCTGTTGCAATGGATTGTTTGATGTGGAAGGCCAAATCCACCACTGTCTTGCCGCCACCAATATGGCCAAATTCTTTACCACAGCTTCAGCCATGCGCGCGCGTGCGAGAGAGAGAAAACGGACCTGGAAGAACGATTGGACAAGAAACATGTGCTAAAACTCCATGGAAGAACTTTCACTGGTTTTAGGTAAAGAAACAGTGAAAAAATGGCAGAACGTGGTACGACTCATGAAGCTTAATTCTGTAGGTTGGGACGTGGGGAGGCGTTTGACCCCTCTTGACCTCCCCTCCCTCCGCCCCTGGGGGCAAGGGACCACCCCCGGGCTTGGAAAGGGGTAGAAAGAACTCACCGGTGGGAAATTTGACGTGGTCCAAGTTTGCAGGGAGATGGTGAAGGCCTCAGAGGTTACCGGGACAGGTTGCAATTCGTGTTAAATAAAATTTGGGTTTTAAGTTCTTTTCTTTATACGTCTGTGTCGTTATTTTAAAAGCAAAGCTCTATAAATAAATTTTACGGGGGCAATTTTGAATGCACGTGACCTTCTTTCCGTCCAAAGAAACGAACTAGGTGGACGGAAGATATTAAGCGCCAATAGTTGGCTAGATTAAGTACCAAATTTCGAACATTGGGTGCCAGAATGCCAAATGGTAGATACTTTAAGTGGGTAAAGTGTAATTTCTCCTCTTTTTTATTTTATTTTTACACTAAAACCCTTTTAAAATTCACAGCAGAATGTTTCATTGTTTAATAACAAAGAATTCGTACTAAAAGTTATATTATTCCTACCACTATTCAATGCATTAACAACTAATTTGTACTAAAAGTTCCTTTCTATTGTAATACATGCATGAACGTACGATATATATTAATCCTCCATTAAATTCCAGATTCTTCAAACGCATAGTTACCACTTTTGTCGACACCAACTCCTTCGCCTCTTCTTATATATAGGTCTCATTGATGCATGGTAAGTTCGTCCAGCAAGACATTTGGTTCAAAGACATATCTGTAAAGGTTAAAGCACTCTTCCTACGACAAATTTGGATGAAAGACAAAAATATGGCTACGTCCAAAGCATTGGTTATCTGCCTTGCCGCTCTCTTGGTTTGCTCGGTGTTCATTGAATCTTCAAATGCTAAAACTATCGGATATGACCCTATTCGGAGAGGCGGCTCGGGAAACCCTTGCCTGGGTAAGCCGGGGTGTCTGCCTCCACCAGCAAACCCTTATGGAAGGGGTTGTCCAATAAACAGTAGGTGCAGGCGTTCACCACCATCACCGGCGCGTGCTTAAAAAGGAAGAGTTGCTCATTGCATTGATGATGCCTACATGTCTACTGCTTGAACTAAAATAATGCAGTTAATCTTTCCTCAATCTCCTTATGATATACATTTTCATGAAATAAATTGGAGAAAGTTTTCTATTGTCTTTTATCTTACATTTCTCCTTCTGAGTGTGCGCGTGCGTGTGCGTGTGCGTGTGCGAGAGCGTGTGCGAGAGATAGAGAGTGAGGAAGCTAGGCCAATAAAGAATATTGCCCTTAAATGAGAATTAAGTATCATATATATAAGCATAAGAGGGTGGCCGAACTATCCATTTTGCTGAGCCATGCACTCCTCTTCACTCTTCAGATTTCTTAATTTTCTTATTAACGTTGTTTTTCTATTTTATTTGCAATTTTTGGGTTGACGTGACCCAAAAATCCGTCAAGAATTTAAGCGAAAGTTAATAGCTAGTACAGATTTATTTGTTGCTTTTGTATACTACTTGCATTGAGCTTTTTGAATATTTGTATACCATACAAAATTTATTGCAAATTAATGTAATCACAATGACTAATTTTATATTTTTTTTCTTAAAACAAAATTGTTAATCATCATTCCAACCCCAAAATGTTAATCAGAAGATTGGTCCGTACACGATAAAGTCAATCCTGACATCTACCAAAGTTTCTTTGTCTCACTCTTGGCCTCTTTCTGTGTCTCAAGAACAAACAAAGAAAATGATCTTTTTCCTTCGTTTCGTTCGTTTAAAACCTCTGTTTAATGCATGAAAATGTAATCTGGTTTGAACGAGATTCTGCCACGTTTGAACGAACATGTGGCATCCATCTTAAATTATGTGTCAAATCCTACCTAATTAGCCCGTGCTTAAATTTGAACAGTTGATCTTCATTTACTGCCAGAGCATTCCTAGTAGCATCATCAAAGTAGTTAAAAATTACTTTTTTCTATTCTAGTAAGCCATTTTTTAAAAGTTCTCCTAATAGCCTCATCATTTTAACTATCACTATTCTATTTAAATAATTTTTTTTTTTTCAGATTTCTTTATTCTTTCTCTATTTATGCTCCGTTTGTTTCGGCGTAAAATGATTTCTGGAAAATGATTTCGGCATTTTCCGGTGTTTGGTAGGAGCGAAAATAATAGTCAACCGGAAAATGATTTTTGTTTGACCAAAAATGCTTAGTAAATTTCGGAAAATGATTTAAAAGCGTAAATCGTTTTCCGAAAACGCCAGACGCGGTCGATCTATTTTAAACGGCACAGTCGACTTTCACGTTCAAGCAACCGACCACCATCGAAATATTGCCGGTATCGGAATTCGACAACATTCGGTTAATGTCGCCGGAATCTGGCGACGGAATCCAGCCACCTTCGCCGGAATTCGGTCAGCCAGATTCCGGAGACAAATCTGACCGGAATCCGGCCACTTTCGCCGGAATCCGGCTATCCCAAATTCCAATGAAACTGTCCGGATTCCGGCCTTTATCTTGAATTCTGGCTATATTAGCCGGAATCAGGTAAAAATGGTCAGAATCTTGTCGGTCAGTGACCGAATCTCGTCATCGAAGATTTTTATTTTATTTTATATTAATATTTATATATTTTGAATAAAAATTAATTTTTATAGGTTAATATGATTGAATGAAAATATGAAAAATATTTGTGATTTTCTGTACGCGCCAAACACCGAAAAATGCTTTTGGCGAAAAATATTTTCCAGAAAAATGACTTCCCTGAAACCATTTTACGACGAAAACCATTTTACGTCGAAACAAACGGAGCATTAATCTTTTTATACAACAAGCTACCATACACCTTGAGATTAGATTATTGCTAAGAAGTTTATAGAAGATCACGAAATAAGGACATCATCATGTGAGAGAGATGGGAGATGGGAGAAGAAAATGAGAGAAAAAAGGAAAAAATAAAAATAAAAATGTGCTAGTCATGTGAGAGAGAGGAAAAACAAAATTGGTGAGAAAGTTGGTGATTGAATATTACTTATTAAAATTAGTGAGTATTTTCACTCACCAAAACCTTTTGGTTGAAGTGGTGAGGCTGTTGGGAGTGGTTTTTTAGTGTTTTCATCAAATTGGCTCACCAAAATAACTAAAAAACTATTTTGGTGAGACTACTAGAAATGATCTGACGGGGCGATATTTGTCATTCGAGTTCAAATGAACACGTGCATTTTTAAATGAAAATTTTCAACTTTTCATCTTAGGCACGGCAGTCCATTTTCTCATGCGTACACTCAACACTAACACACAGAGATTTGGGGAAATCAACAAGGAGATAAGAGCCATAGATAACCATTATTTCTCTCTGGTTTAATTTTGGAGGTGTAAGTCAATTTTTCTCATCTTTGGGATGGAGAAGGTGTTCTAGTTTCGTTTGTTTCATTGTGGTGTTGTCTTTAACAAGCCGTTGTCAAGTTCTGTTGGCATGGCAGATGAAATTATGCATTGGTGGAAGGATTTCTCGCTTTTGGAGGCGGAGTGTTTGGAGGTGGAGGTACCAGGGCCAGGGATTGTTAATATCACTGCTCGGGGTATGATGGAGATCAAGGCACCGCTTCGAAGGATCTCGTTCAAGTACCAATTGGGCTAGTTACGAGAGCACAAGCAAAGAAATTCAAGGATGTATTCAACGGACTCATTCAAGAGTTATGGGCTCATGCAAATTCGTGGAGGCCCAATGAGCATGATCCACGTGGGCAACAAAGAATCGTCACCTTGATTCAAGTTCTAGAAGGATCCGGTAAAGGCTAATAATTGGCAAGAAATATTTTGGGTCTATTCTAGATGATGTGAACCCCGTCAAGAATAACGAGACCCAACAACGAAAGGGAACCCAAGACCATTCTAAGGACAGATTCGAATGGAAAAAACCTCGACCCGTTGTTTATGACAAACAAGAACCTCGGTATAAGGAAGACGCCACAAACGGTGGTGGAAATTCCTTTTGATAAGTCGAGATGAACGCCACGGGAAATCCCGATAAGTTCGAGTAGTTCTTCAAAGACTCAAAGAGAATAAAACCTCACAAGTTTTATGAATCATCAATATTCAATGTCTATCTATTACATGGTAGGTACACCTATTTATACAAGAAAATTACTTGCGGAGAAAGTAGTTCTAATCCTAATAAATAAAACAAATCAATTCCTAGCAAGGAAAGAAAATCAAAATATGGCACTCTTCATACTTAAATATCTAACTTAAATAAGGCATGAAATCATTCTAAATATGGCACTCTTCATATTTCCATGCCGGTTCACCATCAATTATCTTTGTGGTCCAACATATTTCCATATCAGCCCACCATCAATTATTCCGCATCAATTTGGTTTAGATTTTCTGCGATGATTTTCTTGCCAATTCTTGGCCTTGACCGGATCCTTCTAGAACTTAAATCAAGGTGACAATTCTTTGTTGGCCACGTGGATCATGCTCAATGGGCCTCCACAAATTTGCTTGAGCCCATAACTCTTCGATGAGTCCGTTGAGCACATCCTTGAACTTCTTTGTTCGTGCTCTCGTAACCGGCCCAATTGGTACTTGAACGAGATACTTCAAAGCGGTGCCTTGATTTCCATCACTAGAAGGATCGGATTGCATGGCTATTCTAGGCTTCACTTTCTTTCCTTTTATGTTGTCTTTTGTTTCCTTCTATATGACTTTAGGCGTCCAGCTCTTCTTTCCTATTTTAGCGTCTTTTTTTTTTAGGCAAGTAGAGATTTATTTTAGCTTTGATTAGGAGGGTGGGCGTCCAGACTTTATTGCCTTATATATGTCTTGTGTGTTTTAGGAAGGTAGGGATTTCTTTCCTTACCCATTTTCGGCTTTAATTAGGTTTTTTTCTATGTTAGGTTTGTTTTCCTTATAATGTTCAGCCATTTAAATAGGTGCATAAGAATGGAAAATGAGACATGATTATTCATAAAACTTGTGAGGTTTATTCTCTTTGGTTCTTTGAAGAACTACGCGAACTTATCGGGATTTCCCGTGGCGTTCATCTCGACTTATCAAACGGAGTTTCCATCACCGTTTGTGGCGTCTTCCTTATACCGAGGTTCTTGTTTGTCATAAACAACAGGTCGAGGTCTTCCATTCGAATCTGTCCATAGAACGATCTTGGGCTCCCTTTCGTTGTTGGGTCTCGTTATTCTTGACGGGGTTCACATCATTTGGTATCAAAGCACGATTTCTAGTTCAGATTTGTCTATCCTTTAACATCTTTCATTCCTGTGTTTCTTTTTTAGTCGTCCACATCATTTATCTCTTCTTAGCCGAATTTCCTTTACCTTATCTGTTCAATCTTTGTTTGTCTTGTTGATGTCTAAACTATTGGTCTGGTCACATCTCTTAGTTATTTCGAAATCTTATTTCATTATTCTCAAAAACTAGTTGCTGATCATCAAAAAAAGAAAAAAAGAAAAGAAAAGAGAGAGAGACTCGAAGAAGAAGACAGAAAGGAGTCCGAAAAAAAAAAAAGAAAAAAAAATTTCACTATTCTGTGCTTCCAAAATTCCAAATTGCCATATTCCTTCTAATTCTAATCTGAAAATTTTCATATTCCTTGTGTTCAAATCTGAGATTCCTTGATTAGTTCTGGGTAAATTGTTGCTGAAAATTTTGAGTTGTTTGTTTAGTTTCAAAAGCACTGAAAAAGAATTATCGAGTGGAAAAAGGCAAGAGTGGTGAGAACATCAGAGGGTATCAAAGTGGAACAACAACTCAAGAGAGGGATTGTGACACGTGCAGGCCATAACTCTAGTTCTACCTCTTGGAAATCGAGTCATATGTAACATAAATAAGTAATGCTACAAATCATTAAAAAGGATACTATATAGAAAGTAAAAGTCTTTGTTTCAAATTTCGCTCATTAATCAATTGTTGCCGGCCAACACAAAATTACTTGGATCTCCATTTGGATAGGGACAAACCGAAATTTTCTTCTCTGAAGCTTCTTAGAGCATTCCCAATGGCTTATGTATTTTTCAATCTAGAATAGCTAATCAAAATCTATTTTATCTAGTTTAGCTAATAAATTTTAAATGCACTATACATCCGATTATCTATTCTTAACTCTATATTATTTTTTTTATTATTTTTAATTAATTTATTTCATTATAGTATTTTTTTTCCATGTGGGTCCCGCTTCATAACTCCACTACTTTACACACTTTCTCTTAGATCTCCACTATAAAGGAAGAAAAAAAAAGGAAAAACGTGGAGTGGTGGAGGGAAAAAGGAAAAAAGCAAAGCTAAAAAAGTGGAAATGAAGAATAAAAAAAAATAGATAAGTGAATAGTATAACTCTACTTGTAGAGTTCCACTATTTATGGAATTAAGAAAAATCTATTCTAAAGTTGGAATACATAAGTTGATGGAGTCTCTTTTTAACACTTTTGTTATCTCTTCTAGCTTAAAGTCACAAATAGATAATCCATTGGGAGTGCTCTTAGTAAACACAAGGACTTGGTCACGTACGTGGAAATATATCTTAAGGAAATTATAAGGTACGTACCCCTAATTCTATAGTATGGATAAATCCACTTCTTCAAGAAAGCTACACATGGTCATCCATGACCACTTCATTATGACCATATTGATAAATTGACCATCTTTTTATTTTTACACGAAACCCTATTGGTTTGTCAAAACTTAAATTGTTGGGGAAATTTCACTTAAATCCCTTAAACTTCTATCACATTAACAATTATCACTCTAAACTTAAACACTTAATTTAATTAGTTTATCTATATTTCAATTTTTATCAATTTCACCCATTCATTAGGATTTTCCGTTAAAACCTAATGGAATTGTATCAAAATTTTCAAAATACATATCATTTTCTTTGGAAGAAAAAAAAAAAAAGGAAAACAAATGCAAAAATTTAAACATTTGTCAAGATTTAATGGAATTTGAAAAAAATACTCACACCTAAATCTTTGAAGAAAAAAAAAGATTTGCTTTTACAAAAAAATAAAGACTATTTTAAGAATTTTTACTGAATTTAATAAAAGGAAGAGTTGCTCATTGCGTTGATGATGCCTACATGCTACTGCTTGAACTAAAATAATGCTGTTAATCTTTCCTCAATCTCCTTATGATATACATTTTCATGAAATAAATTGGAGAAAGTTTTCTATTGTCTTTTATCTTACATTTCTCCTTCTTGTGTGCGTGCGCGTATGCGTGTGCGAGAGAGAGAGGAAGCTAGGCCAATATAGAATATTGCCCTTCAATGAGAATTAAGTATCATATATATGAGCATAAGATGGTGGCCGAACTATCCATTTTGATGAGCCATGCACTCCTCTTCACTCTTCAGATTTCTTAATTTTCTTATTAACGTTGTTTTTCTATTTTATTTGTAATTTTTCTATTTTTTATTATAGGTTGACTTGACCCAAAAATCCGTCAAGAATTTAAGCGAAAGTTAATAGCTAGTACAGATTTATTTGTTGCTTTTGTATACTACGTGCATTGAGCTTTTTGAATATTTGTATACCATACAAAATTTATTGCAAATTAATGTAATCACAATGACTAATTTTATATTTTTTTTCTTAAAACAAAATTGTTAATCATCATTCCAACCCCAAACCATGAACTTCGCCGTTAGAAACAGAATCAGAAGATTGGTCCGTACACGATAAAGTCAATCCTGCATCTACCAAAGTTTCCTTGTCTCACTTTTGGCCTCTTTCTGTGTCTCAAGAACAAACAAAGATCTTTTCCCTTCGTTTCGTGCGTTTAAAACCTCTGTTTAATGCATGAAAATTTAATCTGGTTTGAACGAGATTCTGCCACATTTGAACGAACATGTGGCATCCGTCTTAAATTATGTATCAAATCCTACCTAATTAGCCCGTGCTTAAATTTGAACAGTTGATCTTCATTTACCGTCAGAGCATTTCTAATAGCCTCATCAAAGTAGTTAAAAACCATTTTTCTTTATTCTGGTAAGCTACTTTTTAAAAGTTCTCCCAGTAGCCTCATCAATTTAACTATCACTATCACTATTCTATTTAAATAATATTTTTTTTCAGATTTCTTTATTCTTTCTCTATTTAATCTTTTTATACAACAAGCTACCATACACCTTCATCTTGAGGATACAATCTTTTAATTCTCTCCATCTTCTTATTCAAAGAAAAGATAATTGGGGGTAGTTGTTGGAAAAATATCGCTCACCGGCCTTGAAAGTGGGGCCCATTGTGGGGCGGGCCCAATCAAGATATTACGATGATTACGTGGCCGAGTTTCAATGGTGTGGAAAAAGCGCTTGGACCCCGGTATGTGATGTTTACTGATAGGCACGTGAAGATCACGGGTAACAGGGAACCTCGGAGCATCTAAGGATCGGGGGCATCTCTATGTTGGCAGCCGGACTAATTAAGGAGCATTAAATGCACGAGATCCCCTTCATTTATTAGTATCTAAACATTTAACGAACTTTGTTTTGTACTTGCACTAGTCAAACTAGATCGTACGACTGAGAAGTTGTCCCCATCAAAGCCAAAATGTTCCCAGTGGACAATATCGGGAACACCCAGCAACGTCCAATCGCCACCCAAGATGTAATCCACCCGTGATAGCAATTAATGGAGAGAATCTTTGAGAAAAACAACATTGATATATAAGAAAAGTTTTCCACAAGAAAGGTAATTAATTTTCCCTGCAAATTCATTTACTCTCCATCATAAAAGCCATTATTAACTTAACCATTGGAGAAGGCATCGCCGGCCAACCCCCGGCAAGTCTTTATTGTTATGCAGATATTTACATCCCTCCAATCGAAGACCCAATTGGAGCTTGACACATCATCTTTCAGAAACTACCTCTAACAAATATAATCTTATTGGAAAAGGAATTCAAATCCTTATTGAAAAAAAAAACTTAAAGACACACGTATAAATAAGTCCACAAGTGACCAATTCCGACAGTAATTGACCGAATACATAATTGACCGTATCTGGTCAATTCCGACAGTGATTGACCGAATACATAATAATTAAAAAAGTTTAATTTAGGTATATTAATTTCATATAAATTTTTTTAAATTATTAACAATTCGAAACTCGTTACTCTTGTAAATCGTTATTGGTCGCAACTTTGATTAAATAATGCATTAAACTCAGTAAAACGTCGCTAATTGTCTCTCGATAATTTCAGAGCAAGTAAAACGCGTCGCTTTGTTTAAAAGAACGAGTCATGGCTTGAAAAATTCCATCCTTTGGACCTTTTGATCTGTTCAACAACATTCAGCGGTCCCAACTTCAAACCCATATATATACCCCCGAACAAGGTCAAAGGCACCCAACAGCTCTCGTATACAACATTCTCATCAAATCTCATTCTTTATTCTCTCGATCGAAGCTTTTTGTTTAACATTATTCCTATTCTTTCCCCCAATCTCTTCTTCTACAGCAATGGCTAATGGCGATCAGGAGATGATGATGAAGCCCGAAGGGTATCCATCAGATGAGGAAATGGAAGTCTCTCCAAGCAGTGCCAGTACTTCAGCAAGCACCTGGAATCATCCCTTTTTTGGCACACACAATGACATGTCACTATTAGAGAGCGGTCTCCTCCAAAGAAATATGGACGACATGGGTGAAAATTATTACAAATTTCAAGCAGAAAATGGAAAACCAGTTGATCCAAAGCTGTTATCACTGTTGGTATATTTCAGGGAACTCTTTGTTGTAAGTGAGGAGGTTTTCAACAAAATCTTTCCAGGGCTTCACGATGAAGTTGTGGAGTCGCTTCAGAAATTTGGTGCAGCGATATCCCAAGTGAAATCGGATCGAATGAAAGTTCGGACGATGCAAAGGAGTTTGAGCATTGGATCGCCACGAACACCGTATAGAGATGGAGTAGAATCGCCCTCAACCTCAAGGCTCGAGTATTTTAAGGTGCGTACTGTGCGCATCAATGGCGGCGGTGGTCAACAAGGTGGCCAAGGCAGTGGTGGCTCCAAATAAGGCATAGTAAAAGAACAACCAAAACAAAGCAATCATGGAACTGGCCACCGCTTCAACATGTAGATCAGCGAAATTTGTCATTATAATTTTTTTTTTATTATTTGTTTTTGATTCAGATTTTCTTTTTGGAGCGGCTAGAATTTTAGTCACCAAAAGTCTGATACCTAAGTTAATAAAATTCTTTACAAAACTTAATAAAGTGAAAAAAATAGTCTGTGTTACTGGAGTGTACCCGTTTTTGTGAAAGAGGCACCTTGCTCAATATGGTAGAATAGATTTCAATTAGGTGTGATTTTTCTTGTAGGTCGCATAACGACCACAAGAATGTATAGTTTCCATGCTGAGGAGATGGTAGGAGTGATATGATTTGTTTTTCTTTGATGGCCTATCTTCCATGTAGATGCTACTTAAAAGGGGTTCATCAGTAATTTAAATCCTTTAAAAAAAATTATTTTGATTTTTGAAATCGGTCTATCAATTTTTGAGCCAGTATTTGATAACTCCTTTTAAGAAGTATTTTTTTTTTTTTGGTATTTTAATTGAATAAATATTTTAACGTAATATAAAGATATAGATGAAAGAAATTTTAATTTTTTTTTATAAAGAAATAAGGAAGAAAAAAAGAGTTAGCAAACAAGCCCCGAATCTCCATGTTTTTTTTTTTTTTTTGATAACAAACAGAAACTTCATTAATATGGGGAAAGTGCCCCTTGATCCACACTTACAAAGTCACTGATGTGAACTCCGTCAAGAATAACGAGACCCAACAACGAAAGGGAACCCAAGATCGTTCTATGGATAGATTCGAATGGAAAACCTCGACCCGTTGCTTATGACAAACAAGAACCTCGGTATAAGGAAGACGCCACAAACGGTGGTGGAAACTCCGTTTAATAAGTCGAGATGAACACCACGGGAAATCCCGATAAGTTCGCGTAGTTCTTCAAAGAACCAAATAGAATAAACCTCACAAGTTTTATGAATAATCAATGTCTAATTTTCCATTGCTTATGCACCTATTTAAAGGGCTAAACATTACAAGGAAAAAAATATAACATAGAAAACCTAATTAAAGCCGAAAAATGGGTAAGGAAAGAAATCCTTACCTTCCTAAAACACACAAGACATATAAGGCAATAAAGGCTGGACGCCCACCCTCCTAATCAAAGCTAAAAAAAATCCCTACTTGCCTAAAAAAAAAGACGCTAAAATAGGAAAGAAGAGCTGGATGCCTAGAGTCATATAGAAGGAAACAAAAGAGAACATAAAAGGAAAGAAAGTGGCGCCTAGAATAGCCATGCAATCCGATCATTCTAGAATAGACCCAAAATATTTCTTGCCAATTCTTAGCCTTGACCGGATCCTTCTAGAACTTGAATCAAGGTGACGATTCTTTGTTGCCCACGTGGATCATGCTCATTGGGCCTCCACGAATTTGCTTGAGCCCATAACTCTTGAATGAGTCCGTTGAGTACATCCTTGAACTTCTTTGCTCGTGCTCTCGTAACCGGCCCAATTGGTACTTGAACGAGATCCTTTGAAGCGGTGCCTTGATCTCCATCAGTCACGGACAGAGGGTTTTCGAAAGTTGGAAAACACTCATAGAATAGGTTGGGATCGCTTGCAACATGGCCTTTAGGAGAATTTCTTTCCCTGCATGGGAAAGAAATTTTTCTTTCCATCCGTTCATCCTTGCCCATATTCGCCCCTTGATGCTATTGAAAGTGCTATCATTGGACCTTCCAATGAGGGCTGGAAGGCAGACAAACGGACCTCTACCTTAGTATTTCTACTAAAAAATAAGGAGGTCTTATCTCGATTGATCTTTTGAACCGAGGCATCCTCATAACAATCCAACATCTCTCGAATTTTACCCCATTCACAGAGATTAGCTCAACATAATAGGACACCGACTGCACACATGACATCAAAAAGATTAATCCACCTCCTAGCAAACCCCATTTTCTTCAAAACCGCCTCCAAAAAGTCGCATTCCAAGCGATCATATGCTTTACTCATGTCAAGTTTAAGGGCCATATGCCCCTCCTTTCCATTAAGCCAGGTAGCCATAGTGTGCATCGTCTCAAAGGCCACAAGAATGTTGTCGGTAATGACTGTCCAGGGATAAATGCACTTTGCTCCGGAGAAATGACATGAGGTAACACCATCTTGAGCCGGTTAGCAAGAACCTTCGCAATGAGTTTATAAAGGACATTGCAAAGGGTAATGGGCCGAAACTCTGAAACCTTAGAGGGCGTCCTAACTTTAGGAATAAAGACAATATTAGTAGCATTTAACCCCTCAACAAGAGAACCCCCATTTAAAAAATCCAAAACCGCATTACTAACCTCCTCACCCGGGTGTCCCATGATTTTTGGTAGAAGCCCGCGTTAAAACCGTCGGGACTGGGTGATTTTAAAGGATGCATCTGATTAAGTCTATCCGGACCTCTTCATCCACAAAAGGCAGCAAGAGTTGAGAGTTCATTTCAGGAGTAACCCGAGCCTCCATATGCTGCAAAGACACCTGAATTCGGGATGGAGCTTGGGTCGTAAAAAGTTTGTCAAAATAGGTAGCAAAAGCCTCACCAACCTCCTGCCTTGAACTCCAAAGTCGTCCCTCCTCAACAGCAATTTGGTGAATACCATTAATTTTCCTCCTATGATTAGCCCAAGAGTGAAAGTACTGAGTATTACGATCACCATCGCGATACCAATTTTGTTTGGCCCGCTGTTTCCACTTAACATCTTCACGTTCTAGAATCCCATCAATTTCCCCTTGGATAAGCTTTATAGTTGCTGCATTTCTAGGAAGCTCCCCACCTTGGATACGTAGCAACTGTTTAGTAAGTTGATGTCTCACTACAGAATTGCCAAACTTCTGCTTACTCCACCGAGAGAGACATTTGACAAGAGGAGATAACTTCCCTTCAATAGCATCTAAATTCTACCCGCCCCCATTATCACCCTTCCAAATCGAGTTAAGCACATCCAACCACTCAAGGTCCGTGGTTCAACTATCTTCAAATTTGAAGATTCGACGGTATGAGAACCTTTCAGCCGGGTGGGTGGAAAAACAAACCTGAACCGGATTGTGCTCCGACGTTCGAGCAGCCAAAATATGCACCTTGACCTCCTGGAAAAGCGTACACCACCCCGATCCAGCCTTTCCATTGTAAACAAATCATCACTTCTCCCATTATTCCACGTAAATTTAGGCCCCATAAACCCAAGATCACTTAACCGACACACTTCCAACCCATTACGGAAACCGTCCATCTGTGATTCACCTCTAAGCAAATGAAAACTTCTATAAACTTCTTGAATTTGGTTGAGAAGCAAATGAAAACTTCTATAACTTCTTAGCAATGATCTATCTACATTAGCGCGGATCATAGCAATCTCCATCTCCTTGTAGTAATCCTCTACGCTTCGACTCCCTTGTCTAAGACCTTGTAGCTTTTTGTACTACTGTCGGTAGTAGTAACTTGGAACGAACCGCTTTCTCATCACTTGCAACACCATGACTTGCTTGTTTGGGCATTGACTTGCTATGTGGCCTCTGCCTTGACATCTAAAACATTTACTATCACGATTCCTAGAGGTAGAGGCTTCGGTTTTACCTTGAGGAACGTGATTCACACAGATCATGAATCTTTGAAGCATTTGAAAGGACAGCAAAGGTTGAACAAACGCCATGCCAAGTGAGTGGAATTCATTGAAACATTTCTTTATGTGATCAGATACAAGCAAGGTAAGGAAAATGTGGTGGCTGATGCATTGTCCCGAAGGTATGCTTTACTTTCCATTTTAGATACAAAATTGCTTGGCTTTGAATACATTAAGAATTTGTGCGCACAAGATTCTGATTTTGGTGATGTGTTCAATGCATGTGAAAAAGTGGCGTTTGGAAAGTTTTATAGGCATGATGGATTTTTGTTTCGGGAAAATAAACTGTGTGCCTATGTGTTCTTTGCGTGAATTGCTTGTGAGAGAAGCTCATGGTGGTGGTTTGATGGGTCATTTTGGTGTAGCTAAGACTTTAGGAATTTTGCATGATCATTTTTTTTGGCCTCATATGAAACGTGATGTGGAAAGAATCTGTGAGAAGTGTATCACGTGTAAACATGCTAAGTCTAAGTTGAAACCCCATAGTTTGTACACCCCTTTGCCTACCTAGTGAACCTTGGACTGATATTTCTGTGGATTTTGTTTTAGGTTTACCTAGGACTAAGAGGGGGAGAGGTTCAGTTTTTGTGGTGGTAGATAAATTTTCCAAGATGGCATACTTCATTGTATGTCATAAAACCGTTGATGCATCACATATAGCTGATTTGTTTTTCAAGGAAATTGTTAGGTTACATGACATGCCTATGACCATTGTTTCTGATAGGGATGCAAAGTTTTTTGAGTTACTTTTGAAAGACTTTGTGGGGAAAGTTGGGAACCAAGTTGTTGTTTTCTACTGCTTGTCATCCACAAACGGATGGTCAAACTGAAGTAGTAAATAGAACTTTGTCTTCTTTGTTGCGTGCTATCATTAAAAAGAACTTGAAAACATGGGAAGATTGTTTGTCACATGTTGAATTTGCTTACAATAGAAGTATACATTCTGCAACTAAGTTTTCACCATTTGAAATTGTTTATGGCTTTAATCCATTGTCACCTTTGGATTTAACTCCTTTACTTTTGAGTGAACGTGTGAACTCAGATGGAAAAAAGAAGGCAGAATTTGTAAAGATTATTCATGAAAAGGCACGGCTGAACATTGAAAAGAGGACTCAACAATATGTCCAGCAAGCCAACAAGGGACGCAAGAAGGTAGTATTTGAACCAGGAGATTGGGTTTGGTTGCACTTAAGGAATGACCGTTTTCTGGAGAAACAGCGTTCAAAACTCCTACCTAGAGGTGACGGACCATTCCAAGTAGTGGAACGCATCAATGATAATGCCTACAAGCTTGACTTATAGTGTCAGTACAAGCTTTAATGTTGCTGATTTGTCTCTTTTTGATGTAGGTGATGATTTGAGGATAAATCCCTCTCAAGAGGGGGAGAATGATGCAAACCAAGAAGTTGGACATGTTGATCATACACGTGGGAATGGAGCTGAAGTTGCACAAAACCCTTTGTCACTTCCTAGTGGCCCAATTACAAGACTTAGAGCCAAACGTTTCAAGGAAGCACTAAATGGGCTAATCCAAGAGAATTGGGCTGACTCTAAAAAGACCAAAATGGGCTCAAATAATAATCAAGGCTTAGTCCATGTCATCAAAACAATTGAAGAGGCTAATTAGCATGCAAAAACGTGACCAACATGGTTTGACCATTAAAGGGTGTGAACTTGTTGAGTTTCAAGGATATTAAATAAGGGAATGAACTTGGTCTTGGCTAGTTATGTTAAATACATTGAGTTATTTTGTGGGGACTTGTTTATATTGTTGTTTGTGTTGCTTTTAAAGCTGTAGTTATGAATTTTCCTATTCTTGGAGGATTGTTCCAAGTATATAGATGAGCATTACAAATTTTGTAAGGCAGATATTGTTTTCAGAAAATTATCATTATTGTGAGGTCTTGTGTTCCTCTTTGTTCTTGAAAGAACTCTTTGAACTAATCTTGTGGCGTTCAAACAACCAAACTTATCACCTTGATTCTTGAGAGATTTTTAAGTTTCTTGGTGTAGCGTTTCAATCCTTCGTAGTCTTGGTTTCTCATCTAGTTAGGTGACGGGTCAAGGCTCAACAAATCTTGTCTACACGATCTTGGGGTTTCAAACCATCATTGTTATCGAGTTTCATCACAATTGTCGGTGGAGTTCATATCAACAAGAGTTCTAGAATTTTCTAGACTGCATCAAGATTTCTTCAATTTGAGCCCCTACATTCTGTTAAGCTTGTGGAATTAATTGGGCTTAAGCTTGAGCCTTTATTATAAATCATCCTTGTTATGTATTCCCATGTCAGGCTCCCTCAGTTGATAGGGACTTGCCCTCAAGTCCGTGGTCTATTTGATTTCTTCATATGGTGCTAAGTCACATACATGGAAAGTAGCAGATACACCATAGATACACCAATGCGTTGGAGCACTTTGAAAGGACTATCTGCTCGTGGTAGGATACTTATTGGCCTATGTGCGATACTTTTCATTTTTCTTCTCAATATGACCTTGAATCCCTTGATTCCCTTGGCTCATTCATCAACATCGCCACTAATTGAATGGTAGTAGGAATCGGAGCCAAATCAAGAGGACTAAAGGGATTTAGGCCATAGACAACTTCAAAAGGATTGCAACCAGTAGTTTGGCTAGTAGACCTATTATAGGCAAATTCGGCTTGAGCAAGGAGAAGATCCCATTGTCGGATGTTCTTTCCCACAAAACTCCTCAAGAGGTTTCCCAAACTTCGATTAACAACTTCAGTTTGACCATCTGTTTGGGGATGGTATGTAGAGCTAAATTGGAGGATAGTTCCAAGTTTTTGACAAAATCACTACTGTGTAATGTTGTTGTTTTCACAGGGATGTCGTATCATTTCAGAATCTTCAAGTTATTAGAGTTTATTTCTCTAAAGATGGAAATAGCCTTATTATGACAAGATCAGTGTCACAAACTTCAAGAAGGTGACTTCAAGTTGTCCAAGAAGATTTTGTACAGATTCTAAGCTAGAGAAGTCGGAACCCAAGCATCCGTCCGGACAATCCAGGATAACGTCCGGATGCTAATCAGTCTTCTGCAACATCCGTCCAAACGACGTTGTATTTCCGTCTGGACGCCCATAAGTGTCCACAAGCTTCGAATTGTTCAAGGTTCCATCCGTCCAGACGTAATGGCAAATTGTCTGGCTGCTCTTCAAAGTTTGAGAAGAATCCAGCGTTCAAGTGCATCCGTCCGGACGAAGTGCCAATACCGGTCGGATGCCATTCAGTGTTCGACAAGTAATAGGGTTTCTATCTCAGACATAGTTATGGGAAGACAGCTGGAAACGTCCGGACGATGTGTATTCCCGTCCTGATGCTATCCTTGATAAGGCAAGTCGTGCATACAAAGTTCAACCGTCTGGACATCATTCTTCATGGTTCGGACGCTCAAGCTTCATATATGGAAATTGCGTGCATCAATTCAACCATCAGGACATCAACCTTTAGGGTCCGGACGCACAAAAGCCTTGATATGGAAATTGTGTTCAGCTAAAAGTACAATTGTGTGAATGCTACGGCAACACCGTCCGAACGCAGCCTTATTCAGGAAAGAATATCTTGCAAATTTGGAAAGCCAGTTGCACAGTTGTCTGTCCGGACGCCATATGTCTACCGTCCGGACGGCGCCTAGGAAAACCTAATCTGACGCGATTTAGGTCTTATGTAGCCTATAAATAGAGGCCCCTAGTCATGTTGTTTGTAAGAATTCGGTATTGAATTCTGTAGAGCTTAGAGAGTTAAATTTTAGAGTTATTGTGCTAAATCGGTCTCACTCAAGCTGTTGCCGTTGTGTGTTATTGCTGTGCTAAACTGAAGTCTATCTTAGAGGTTGGTCCTAAGGTAAAGGATTCCATTGAACACCCCTTCAAGTAGGTGACTTGCTTGGGAAGTATTCGAGTTGGGTTACATATCAGAGTGCCAGATACGATCGCTGCATCAGGTATGTGAGTGTTACTGTCTATGTACTAGCTTTGTCTTATAAATAGTGGATATCCTGGGTTTGGCTGCCTCGGAGTGATTTTTCTCTTAATTGAGCTTTTCACTTCGTCAACAAAAAATCTGTCTCTTTATTTTCCGCATTTTGATATTTTGTTGCACACTATTGCACACACTTGTTAAAATTAGATGTCCTTTAATTTTCACTGGGCTTCAATGTCATTCTAGGTATATGATGACTAGCATCAATTGCCACAGGTCTAATGTGCAGTTTACTCCGACCTCATGGTATGGAAGAGTTCATATTTTGCATATCTAATGTGCAGTTTACTCCGCCACTCCTATCCGCTGTTCAAGCTATCAAGAATGTCAGAGATGGGGTATAGGCTTACTTGGTGTATATACAAGCTAAGCCAGAAACGCAAGTGAAGTTGGAAGACATTCCGGTGGTATGTCACTACTCAAATGTTTGCCTCTTGATCATGAAGTTGAGTTCTCCATTGACTTAGTAGCGGGGAACAAGGCACCGACGAAGTTGAGAGAGTTGAAGGAGTAGCTTCAAGAGTTGCTTGATCGGGGTTTCATTCGACCTAGTGTATCACCATAGGGAGCTCAGTTTTGTTTATGAAGAAGAAGGATGGGTCTATGCGGATGTGCATAGATTACCGTGAGTTGAACAAGGTGACGATTAAAAACAAGTATCCCTTACCAAGGATCGACGACTTGTTCGATCAACTCAAGGGAGCTTCGGTACTCTCGGAGATAGATCTACTTTCTGGGTACTATTAGCTCAGGGTGCGAGAAGAAGACATTCCGAAGACAGTAATCTGAACACAGTATGGCCATTACGAGTTTTTGGTGATGTCATTTGGATTAACAAATGCACCATCAGTGTTCATGGACTTGATGAATCGGGTATTCCATGAATATTTGGATTCCTTTGTGGTACCGTATTTATAGATGACATATTAGTATGCTTGGCTAATCATGTTGAACATGAAGAACACTTGAAGACAATGATGGAGAAATTAAGGGAGAAGAAACTATTAGCCAAGTTCATGAAGTGTGCATTTTGGCTTGAAGAAGTATCATTCTTGGGCCATATTGTAAACAAAAATGGTCTTGCAGTAGATCCAACCAAGGTGCAAGCAGTGGTTGAGTGGGAAAGGCCAATAAGTGTACGGGAGATCCGTAGCTTCTTGGGCACAATAGGGTATTACAGGAGATTCATTGAGGGGTTCTCTTCGTTGTAAATGCCACTCACTACTCTCACGAGGAAGAATGCTCCATTTGTGTGGAGTGATAAATGTGAAGCCAGCTTCCAAGAATTGAAGCACAGATTAGTCACTGCACCTGTGTTGACATTGCCCGTGGAGTCTATTGGGTATGTGGTTTATACAGATGTATTGAAGAAGGGATTGGGATGTATGATGTGAACCCGTCAAGAATAATGAGACCCAAAAACGAAAGGGAACCCAAGATCGTTCTATGAACAGATTCGAATGGAAGACCTCGACCCGTTGTTTATGACAAATAAGAACCTCGGTATAAGGAAGACGCCACAAACGGTGGTGGAAACTCCGTTTGATAAGTCGAGATGAACGCCACGGGAAATCCCGATAAGTTCGAGTAGTTCTTCAAAGAACCAAAGAGAATAAACCTCACAAGTTTTATGAATAATCAATGTCTATCTTTCTCTTTACAACCACATGCTTAAATAGGCTTTACAAAAGACTAGCAAGCTCTTTATCCCTACGCAATCTCTTGCGGTCCAAGCAATTATTTGGGCAACAAACCCATTATGGAAAACTTAGAAATATCAAATCAAAATATACTTAAATATCGAACTTGAATAAGGCATGAAATCGTTCTAAATATGGTACTCTTCATATTTCCATGCCGGTTCACCATCAATTATCTTTGTGGTCCAACATATTTCCATGTCAGTCCACCATCAATTTATTCCGCATCAATTTGGTTTAGATTTCCTGCGATTCTTTTCTTGCCAATTCTTAGCCTTGACCGGATCCTTCTAGAACTTGAATCAAGGTGACAATTCTTTGTTGCCCACGTGGATCATGCTTAATGGGCCTCCACGAATTTGCTTGAGCCCATAACTCTTGGATGAGTCGTTGAGCACATCCTTGAACTTCTTTGCTCGTGCTCTCGTAACCGGCCCAATTGGTGAGTGTCATTCTTGTCAGCTTTTAAAATCTGAACATTAGAAACCTGCAAGGCTACTTAAGCCACTTGAATAGCCTATATGGAAGTGGGATCAAATTTTCATGCATTTTGTCGTTGGTCTTCCAAAAGCACCAAGCGATATGGGTTATTGTTGACAGGTTGATAAAGAGTACCCATTTCCTTCCCATCAAGATCACAAACTCGATGGAAAAGCTAGCATATTTATATGTACGGCAGATTGTGAGACTACATGGAGTGTGTTAGTATTTTATGTTGGCAACATTCCGAATGACAAAAACACTTTATGTAACGGTTGCATTTTAAACATGATTCTCGGTCTTATTCAGAATCTTCAAGTTTTATGGACAGTGTTTTTTTCAAGGCATGTGCCTTGTCACAAGTTTCCAAGTCAGCTAGCCGATTCTTGTGCAACCGTCCGGACAGGCCTTTGAAGGCGTTCGGACTCCCCGCAGTGTCTAGAAGCTTTAGCGTTGAAGACGTCCGGACGTCAGGGCAATACCGTCCGAACGCTAGGTTAAGTTCTCCAATTTCTACTCGGAGTTGGATTTCAGTCGACACTTATTTGGGAAGTTTATTCAAGACATCCGGATGACGTGGCAACCAGCATTCCATAATATTCTAGGTTTCCTTTACGAGCGCGGAAAGGAGTTACAGCGAAGACCGTCCGGACGCTCGGCCAAGCCGTTCGGACGTGGTCTGGTTTTGGGAAGAATCGCACTATTCTGGAAAGGCGATCGCAAAAAACCGTCCGAACAAGGCTATCTTCCGTCTGGATGCTCCACAGCCAAAGTCCGAATTTGTCTAGAATTAGGTTTTCTGAAATTATTTTTCTACAAAATTTTCCCCTCATTTCAACTTCCAATTTGAAACGACCAGACAAACTTGTTCTTAAGTCCAGACGTGCACGGCCCCTGCAAATCTATGATTTGGCAGTATGCTATCCGGCCACGGGAGAAACACGTCCGGACGCGATCCATTTGCTTTCTTTGCGATCCACACAATACTGCATTTTTTTATTATTATTTTTATCATTTTTGTGTTTTTCTCACGGATTTCTCCAGAGATTTAAGTTATGCTTTTTAGAATAATGAAATATTTTATTGACTGGAATATTTTTGAGATATTGTGCATGAAAATCATAATCCGTCTATGCGTTGGGTTGATATTGATATATCTATGCTATATCTGCTCTTATTTATTTTTATTTTTTTTGCATCCAGTTGACAGCTGTCATAATATCACAATTGTTTTAGAACTAAGAGGATCTAATCTTTCTTTGTGGTGGTATTTGTGGAAATATTTTTGAAGTCATGCTCAAATTCCAAATGTCTCAGCATCTTTCTTCATATCTGCACTAGTTAGAGGTTAAGTGGTGGATCTTCTTTTTTAGTTTTATTGGGTACATTCTGTTGACAAAATCACTGCCATGTAAGTATGCTACTAAAATAAAGAAACTATATTTAACCAGAGTTTTCCAAAATATTCAGTGCTTAATTCTCAATTATGGAAAGGCATTAATATATTAGCATCACAAGCATCAAGAAGGCAATTTCCAAACTCCAAGAAGATTTTGCTCAGTTTACAGCTCAACAAAAGTCAGATCCCCAGTTGACTGTCCGGACGGCCCAGTGTAACATGCGAATGCCCATCAGTTCGAGACAATTCTGAACAATTCAGCATAGACAGCATGAACCCGTCTGGACGATTGGGAACACAGTCTGGACGCTATTAAGTGTTTGAGAAGATTCTTAACTACGCAACAAACACGTTTAGTGAAGACAGCTTACAACCGTCTGGACGTTAGGACAACACCGTCCGGAAGCGGTCCTTAATATGGCCACGCGTGAAGACAGTTTGCAACGTTCGGACGCTAGAGCAACATTGTCCGAATGTAGTCCTTAATAAGGCAACACGTGAAGCGCGTTATGGAAGTCGGTTGCAGCTTGCCGTCTGGATGCCCTTTGTATACGTCCGGACGCTGCATAGAGAACTCCAAATCAGACTTGTATTAGTTCTTCTAAAGCCTATAAATAGTGGTCTCTAGGCATGTATGATGGAGATCAAGGCACCGCTTCAAAGGATCTCGTTCAAGTATTAATTGGGCCGGTTACGAGAGCACGAGCAAAGAAGTTCAAGATGTGCTCAACGGACTCATCCAAGAGTTATGGGCTCAAGCAAATTCGGGGAGGCCCATTGAGCATGATCCACGTGGGCAACAAAGAATTGTCACCTTGATTCAAGTTCTAGAAGGATTCGGTCAAGGCTAAGAACTGCTGAGATTGTTCGTTAATTTAGAAGGATCGGATTGCATGACTTATTTTCTTTACCTACCTAAGATCTTTATTTATTTTCTTTCCTTGCTAGGAATTGATTTGGACTTTATTTTCTTTCCTTGCTAGGAATTGATTTGTTTACTTATTAGGATTAGAACTACTTTCTCCGCAAGTAATTTTCTTGTATAAATAGGTGTACCTACCATGTAATCGAGGAGACATTGATGATTCATAAAACTTGTGAGGTTTTATTCTCTTTGGTTCTTTGAAGAACTACTCGAACTTATCTGGATTTCCCGTGGCGTTCATCTCGACTTATCAAACGGAATTTCCACCACCGTTTGTGGCGTCTTCCTTATACCGAGGTTCTTGTTTGTCATAAACAACGGGTCGAGGTTTTTCCATTCGAATCTGTCCTTAGAACTGTCTTGGGTTCCCTTTCGTTGTTAGGTCTCGTTATTTTGACGGGGTTCACATCAATGTATTAGATACAAAATTCGGTATTGAATTCCTTTGAGCTTAGAGAGAGTGTTTAGGAAAAAATTGTGAGATTTGCTAGCTCTCTAAGAGTTGTCCGTTGTGTGATTTGATTGTGTGTAGTCTAGCTTAGGGAGGAGCCTTAAGCTAAAGGATTCCATTGAAGACCTCTTCAGGTAGGAGACCTGGTTGGGAAGCGTTCACATTGGGTTACGTGTTAGAGAGCAAGGTACGATCGCTGTGTCGAGGGTATGTGAGTGTTACTGCTTTGTTACTAGCTTTGTTTTCTGAATAGTGGATATCCTGGGTTTGGCTACTCATAATGGTTTTTCTCTTAATTGAGTTTCCACTTTGTCAACAAAATATTTGTCTCCTTTAAATTCCGCATTTAATATTTTGTTACACACTTGATCACACACACACGGTAAAATAGGAGTCTATTACTTTTCATTCTCATTTATTTTGCAGACTAGTTGACTAGAGGATTTCAATCTATGGATGATCAGTTTCAGGCTTTGTAGACTCAAGTGACTGAAGGTTTTTAGTCTATGGTACCCAGCTTCAAGAGCTAGAAGCCGAAGTAGCACAAATCTGGCTTAATGTACGGATCTCTCTCCGTCACTTGCTTTCAGTGGATCAGCAGGATTTGGTACATGGACGATTTTTATTCCTTCCTCTATCACTTGTTTTACAAACTTCTGATTATTTGGGCTCCTTACAGACACTTCTCTATTATCCCTATTATTTTTGGATTTTAGAACTTTGTGTTTGTGGTTTATATACTCTGTTTACTTCTTGGTTTTTTTGAGACAAAAAGGTCATGTATTTGTTATTTTGGACCAGAATTGTATTTTTAACAAGTCAAGTGATTTTTGTCCAAGAATGGCCAAAGGGAGTTTATTAGTTTTATTGGTTACATTTTGTTGACAAAATCACTGCCATGTTAGTGTGCTGTTGAAATATAGACACTGTAATTATTCAGAGTCTACAAAATATTCATAGATTATTTCTCCAATATGTAAATGACATTAAAATGACAAGTATCAGTGTCATAAGCATCAAAAATGCAATTTTCGGTTTCCAGGAAGATTTTGCACACGTGTCAGTATTTTTATCACAACTTTCTACTCAAGTATTGGATTGAAATGAAATTGGTGTCGTTAGAAAGCTAATAAAAAATAAAACTTGACCATCCAGACTGCCCAATGAAATGTCCGGATGCTATTCATTGTTCGAGAAGATTCCGAACAGCTCAGTACATGCTTGGCAAAGACAGCTTGCAACCGTTCGGATGCTCGGGCATCACCGTCCAAATGCGGAGACTGAATGATGGAGATCAAGGCACCGCTTCAAAGGATCTCGTTCAAGTTCCAATTGGGCCGGTTACGAGAGCACGAGCAAAGAAGTTCAAGGATGTGCTCAACGGACTCATCCAAGAGTTATGGGCTCAAGCAAATTCGGGGAGGCCCATTGAGCATGATCCACGTGGGCAACAAAGAATTGTCACCTTGATTCAAGTTCTAGAAGGATCCGGTCAAGGCTAAGAATTGGCATGAAATATTTTGGGTCTATTTTAGAAGGATTGGATTGCATGGCTATTCTAGGCGCCACTTTCTTTCCTTTTATGTTGTCTTTTGTTTCCTTATATATGACTCTAGGCGTCCAGCTCTTCTTTCCTATTACAGCTCTCTTTTTTTAGGCAAGTAGGGATTTATTTTAGCTTTGATTAGGAGGGTGGGCATCCAGCCTTTATTGCCTTATATGTCTATGTTAGGGTTTTTTTTTTTTTTTTTTTTTTTTTCCTCTTGTAATGTTCAGCCCTTTAAATAGGTGCATAAGCAATGGAAAATGAGACATTGATTATTCATAAAACTTGTAAGGTTTATTATCTTTGGTTCTTTGAAGAACTACGCAAAGAAGAAGAAGAAGACAGAAAGGAGTCGGGGAAAAAAAAAATCACTAATCTTCCAAAATTCCAAACTGCCATATTCCTTCTAATTCTAATCTGAAAATTTCCATATTCCTTGTGTTCCAATCTGAGATTCCTTGATTAGTTCTGGGTAAATTGTTGTTGGAAATTTTGAGTTGTTTGTTTAGTTTCAAAAGAACTGAAAGAGAATTATCGAGTGGAAAAGGGCAAGAGTGGTGAGAACATCAGAGGGTAAAAGCCATATTCTTTTGAGTGAAACACGAGTGGAGACTGATCCACATTCTTGAGTGTAAACTCGTAAGGGAGTGATTCGTGAGGTTTTTTTTTTTTTTTTTTTTTTTTTTTTTTCTAACCTTTGTTTTGTAGCAATCATGTCTCACGATAGTGGTAAGAGCATTGCCGAAGATGATACAAAATTGGCTGATCCGAAAGTGTTTATGGAGGCCATGATGAGTGAGATGAGGCGTGTGATGAAGATAGAGATGGAGCAGGTTCACGAACAGATAGATCAGATGGAGAATAGAAGTGAGGAGCAACCACAAAATGGTCATAATTTGCGTAGAAGGGAAAGAGTTCCACCGAGGGAGGAGGATGAAGAGCGTTATGAGTCTGGTTTTGATGAAGAAGAAGATCGGGATTCCATTGTTAACAATCAAAGACCTGAAGGAGGATTTAGAGAAGTTAGGAATCACAAAGATAACAACTTGGGTGGTATTAAGATGAAGATTCCGTCCTTTCAAGGTAGATCTGATCCTGAGGCATATCTTGAGTGGGAGAAGAAGATGGAGTTCGTGTTTGATTGCCATAACTACTCCGAAAAAAAGAAGCTAATATCTTGAGGCCCATTGAGCATGATCCACGTGGGCAACAAAGAATTGTCACCTTGATTCAAGTTCTAGAAGGATCTGGTCAAGGCTAAGAATTGGCAAGAAAACAATCGCAGGAAATCTAAACCAAACTGATGCGGAATAAATTGATGGTGGACTGACATAGAAATATGAAGAGTACCATATTTAGAACGATTTCATGTCTTATTCAAGTTAGATATTTAAGTATATTTTGATTTGATATTTCTAAGTTTTCCATAATGGGTTTGTTGCCCAAATAATTGCTTGGACCGCAAGAGATTGCGAAGGGATAAAGAGCTTACTAGTCTTTTGTAAAGCCTATTTAAGCATGTGGTTGTAAAGAAAAACATAGACATTGATTATTCATAAAACTTGTGAGGTTTATTCTCTTTGGTTCTTTGAAGAACTACTCGAACTTATCGGGATTTCCCGTGGCGTTCATCTCGACTTATCAAACGGAGTTTCCACCACTGTTTGTGGCGTCTTCCTTATACCGAGGTTCTTGTTTGTCATAAACAACGGGTCGAGGTCTTCCATTCGAATCTGTTCATAGAACAATCTTGGGTTCCCTTTCGTTGTTGGGTCTCGTTATTCTTGACGGGGTTCACATCAAGTTGGGTCTCGTTATTCTTGACGGGATTCACATCACTAAACTTTAATGAAGAAACGCGTGAAGCACGTTATGGAAGTCAGTTGCTAATTGCCGTCCGAAAGCCGTCCAAAGAACTCTGAATCAGTATTGTATTAGGTCTTCTAAAACCTATAAATAGAGGTCTCTAGGCTTGTATTATTTAGTAAATTCAGTACTGAATTCTTTTGTACTCAAAGAGAGTGTTTTAGACAGATATTGTGAGATTAACTAGCTCTCTGAGGGTGATTTCTGTGTAATTTGATCAATTTTGAAGTCTTAGCTTATGAGCTCTAAGCTAAAGGATTCCATTGAAGACCCCTTCAAGTAGGAGACCTGGTTGGGAGGCGTTTGTTTATAGGTACACTTCAAAGTGCATGGTATGACCACTGCATAACAGGTATGTGAGTGCTAGTGCTTTGTTACTAGTCTTGTCTTCTGAATAATGGAAATCCTGGGTTTGGCTGCCCCAGAGTGATTTTTTCCTTAGTTGAGTTTCCAATTCGTCAACAAAATATTTGTCTCCTTTAAAGTCCGCAATTAATATTTTGTTACACAATTGATCACACACACACGTTAATTAGGAGTATATTATTTTTCATTAACAATCATCCTTTTGCTTCTTTGCTAAAGAGGTACAGAATCACACATAAGGTGGGTACTCCATATCATCCCCATACCAGTGGACAGGTGGAGATCAACAATCGAGAAATCAAGAGCATCTTGGAGAAGACGGTGAACAATAAAAGAAAGGATTGGTCTTTGCGATTAAATGATGCACTATGGGCTTATCAGACTGCGTTCAAGACCCCCATTGGTATGTGACCATAGTTAGTCTTCGGGAAGGCATGTCATTTACCTGTAGAGTTGGAGCATCGAGCTTACTAGGCCATAAATAAACTCAATTTCAATATGAAGCAAACAGGTGAAAAGCGGAAATTACAACTGGATGAGCTTGAAGAATTGAGACATGATGCTTATGAAAATGCGAAGATCTACAAGGAAAGGACTAAGGCCTATCACAACAAGCAACTTGTCAGAAAAGAGTTTCATGTAGGACATAAGGTATTGCTATACAATTCAAGATTGAGACTTTTTCCTGGTAAGCTTATGTCTCAGTGCTATGGTCCTTACACTATTACTAAGGTCTTCTCTCATGGAGAATTAGAGGTTCATAACGAAGAAAAAAAATCATACATTCATGGTAAATGGGCATAGAGTGAAACCCTGCTTTGAGATAAACTTCCGGCCCCAAGACGAAGATCTGGAATGACATTCTGTCCTGCGCTCAAGCGCAATTTAGTCTAGGCTCGAGCACATCTGCCTCGATTAGTGGTACTGAGTCCACATCCTGCACTGAGACTACCATGTCCTTAACAATTTCTATTTATTTTTCATTTTTGTTTTATTCTCTTTGCTATTTTGTCTTCATATTTGTGATTTTCCTTTGTTTTGCTAGTTTTTCTTTGGCTGAAGATGTTAAATTTAGCGCTCATGGGAGACAACTCATCTTGTCACAATTTTTTCCATTCTTTGTAGTTTTGATTTTCAGGAAGGGTTTGTTTTTGCATTAAAGTTTGGAAGTAGGCTACGAGCCACACCTAGTCCAACCAGTTTTCTCATCTTCCTAGTATGATCTTTCCATTTTCTCTACACATTGAGGACAATGTGTAATGTCTAATTCAAGTTTGAGGGCATGGGAAACACACACACTTTATCTAATATTTTTGAAATTGCATATTTATGTTATTTTTAAGACTTTGGTTGATCAAAAAATTGTGATTTGAATTTCATTGGTGAGCTTAGAATGTTGAACACATGATCATTTGTAAAAGATTCTAAAGTCCTACTACTTACTTTTGGCATTTAAGGATTCACTTGTTTCAATTTAAACTATCACAAGTACATTAGCATATAATTTGTAAGGTATGACATGTGAACCTGGTTGTATTTGTTTCAATATCTTGGGTGAAGTTGGATGACTTGTTGGATAGATACCTTGGCATATATATATATATATATATATATCCATCCCTTTTGAATTTTTTACTGAGTAACTGGATTTCTTGCCTCATTAAGCATAGAATGTTCACGTCAAAATGTGAGAAGTTTGGATTAGTTAAAGCTATGGCTAGTTTAGTTCTGTAGCATTTTTTACTCGAGTTAGTAAGCTCATAGGGGTGTTTTTACACCTAGTGCCGTAAAACCATCTGGTTTGGGGGCATTGGCCTAACACTATTACTATGCCACAGTTGTTCATTTTAATGAGAATCCCAGTGAACTTTGAGGTATTGAGTCATTACACATTGGAAATAATTTGAAGCCTCATGTTTTATATACGTATATAAATCTAGCACGAAAAAGTAGTGGATCTTTCTTCAGTATGCCCCCCCTGCCAGGGCACCCCTTTGATCCAATCAGATTCCCAAGAGTCTGAGACATAGAAAAACTTCATGAACTAGTTCTTATTGTTGGAGTAAAGCTGCTTTATCGTGATGAATTGTTGCTTTGCGCTGACGGTGAAGGCCAAAATTCCGGTCTTGGAGTATACAGGCCGACAGATAGCAAAGAACTCCGGGATAGACATTTCAAGCCTAGGGTTTATCTCCGGCCATATCATGTACGAGGCGAGAAAGAATCTACACCCGTTAGGCATTACTTGGAACAGGGATAGCTGGTGATAACACAGCAGCTCCCGGGGCGATGGGTTGAAGAGCGAAACGAAGACCGGCCAGAAGCATCCGTTTATGGAAACAAATGTCCCCAGAGCGGGGTTCTGGGAAGATGTTGTGGTCAACCCCGGGAAAGTGAAGGTGCGCGGACAGCAGGATATCAAAATTGTGCCAGAGGAAGAGCTCATTCGCCACCATGTAGACGGAGCGTAATCCGCAAGCATACTCCATGTCGGGAGGAATATCTCCGATGACCGCGACCTCGTTCATGGCCGAGGCTTCCACATCTTGAGTAGCCCACAATGGTTGGTCCTCGCCACGAAAGGTGGGACTGGAGACATGGTTATTTTCCCCGAAGAGATCGTTGCCGGAGAAGGAAGAGCTGTTGGAGGAAGACAATTTTTTCTAGTGAGGGTTGGATTGCAGAGCGTGAGAGAAGGTAGAGGAAATTTTCAAAGGCAAAGATCGCAAATGAAGGAGAGATGTATCCAGAAGGTTGGGGGTATATACTAGAAGTCCCCAGGACAATGGCTATCATTCAAGTACCTCGAGTAAAACCCCGACCATCACATCTTGAAAAGTGTAACGATCGAAATGTTAGGGGAGTGGAGCGGCGCTTGAGGTACAGAGACAGCTCATCATGGGGTCCGTTAAAATCCCTGGGACATGTGGCAGTATCGTGATGGGTGGCAGCAAGTAATCATTAAAAACATTAGACAAAGCCCCAGACCGTAACATCTCGAGAAGCGTAACGGTCAAAACGTCAATGGAGTGATTGCACGTTTAAAGTACGAAGACAGCTCATCACGGGGAATGCATTAAATGACCTACAGTCCACTTCGGGACTTATGAGCCTCTAAGTCCACATTGGCTCACTTGTGATTATGGGCCCGTGGCCCACAAGATATGAACCCATAAGTACAAAAACCTAGTAGGCCCGAGAAGATATTGTCCCGGGACAAGTGTAACGGACTTAAGATATTGTCCCTAGAAATCCAGGATTAACGCTAATTCCGAATTTGTTGCCAAGAATCTCGCTTTAAGAAAAGAATCACAGCCTAGAGGGTAAAGAATTCCGGGTCCAAGATTAACGCTAACCCTAATGCATTAAAGGCTCTCATCATTCAACCTATAAATAGGCCAATACCTCAGGTATGAAAACGAGATTGAATTATTGTGCTTAGGCATACATATAACTAAAACACTGACTTAGGCTTCGGAAGGAGGAAAGACGGCCAACCCCCAGCATGTTCTCTTGGCATTGTTTGTTTTGCAGCGATCAAGAAATGAGAAAAACAGGGAAGAGTGAGTCATCAAGACCATATTGAAAATTGTACCAACATAACTCGAACCCCAATTCAGAACCAAGCCAAGATAACGGTGAAGGACAGAGAAAAATTAGAAAATGCATCGCACAATATTTATTTTATTTACTACCTTTAGAACACATGCATCTAGAATCGTGATTTTAGCTTTTTGAGAGAATTCTTTAATCATAATATTTTTTCATAGCATTGGATTGATGTCTACGAGTTATTAAGAAATGTTCAGTTCTCTTGCACAATTGTTTCTTGAATTTCTTTTCTCCGGACGTAAAAGCTTTTTTGTTCGTGTCATTACTTCGCTATTTGCTATATATAATTAATAAGATAATATAAGTTGGTAAGGTCTGATCATCTATCTCTACCACACGTCGGCTAATTAGTCTCCCACACTTCACAAACGCACACCCATTGTAACGCCCAGTAAATTCAAGTTCTTAAGAAATCATTGATATTGTTGATGAGACAATATCCACATATTTTTATAAGCAAACCTAAAGTTGTTTCGAAAAATTAAAAGATCAAAACCTAAAAAACCTTAAAAACTTAAAAGTTACATTTAAGCTTTAAACTTTGATTGAACCGAAAATAGGTCAAACGAACTCAGATTTAGATAATTCAACAACCGTTGTGCTTACAAAAGAAAGATCTACCATGTACCAAAAGTTAGAAAAAAGTCCACCAGTTGACTTTTTGACCCGAGCCTAAATAACCCAACTGTCGATATTAAACGAAAAACTGTCAAGAATAATATCTCCATGCTTCTAGAAACATTTATGTATAAAAAACAAGAGTAATGATGAAAGGATAGGATATCTCAAAAGTAATCATGAAAAAGGAGGAAAAATCAATAAAGCAAGTGTGAACGCAGAAAGTGGATAAAAGATATTTTGGCTTTATAGACAGAAACTTTGACTTGACCGAAACTACGTCAAAACGAACTCAAAATGAGACGAACCAAAAAGAGAAAATGTTTTTCATGAAGTCCTCGATCTACCCTCAAAATTTCACTTCAATCGGAGTAGGTTTGACCATTGAAATAAATCTCGGAGTAGGCTGCCCTCTAGTTGGACGAAAATTCTAAATTCTAAATTTACAAGACATTATCCAATAAGCTAATTCTTTTATTGCATTTTGGACTTAAATACCCCTACCTCCCTCCTATAAATAAGCATGCAAGGCTCCTTGTTTTCCACACAAATCCTAGACAACTTCCTTGAAAGCTTTGTGCTTTGGTTTTCTCTCCTTCTACCACACAACCACTTCGGTGTTCTTGAAGTTATTTTTCTCTCCAAATCAAATTGGTAAGTAAATCTTGACACTTCTTCCTTACTATTTGATTTCATTACTTTTTATGAATTGTTTAAAAGACCCAATAAGCTTAAGAGATAAAAGAATTAAAGTATAAAGGGTAATATAAACTGCTTTTACATTTAATTGTCCTCATGACTGATCTTATGGCTTTCATGAGTTGATCGTATTTATATTTCGTACTTATATTTCATTGTCCTCATGACTGATCTTATGACTTTCATGAGTTGATCGTATTTATATTGCGTATTTAAATTTCATTGTCCTCATGACTGATCTTATGACTTTCATGAGTTGATCGTATTTATATTTCGTACTTATATTTCATGAGTTGATCGTGTTTATATTTCGTATTTAAATTTCACTGTCCTCATGACTGATCTTATGACCTTCATGAGTTGATCGTATTTACTCTTATTGTCCTTATGATATATTTTAATCCTTCAAGTTCATATTTGGTGGAATTGGTCATATAGCCTCGTCATCAAATTATGAACCAAGGTTTTACGATTATCGTAAGTGATCGTCTCAAATATAATGAAGTGATGGATAATAATAAATATAAAGAGATGAGGGTCTATAAACAATGATTTGTTTGATAGATAATTGATTTGTATATTATTGTATGGATGGATTTTTTATACAGAAAAGAAGTCTAAGGACTACACGGGGAAGAGGGTAAGTATGGATGTACTTACTGAGGAATGATTCTATGTTTCATTAGGACTGTGTGGTGTGTGTTTATTGCATGTGGTTGTTCATGCATTGCATGTTGTGTCCAATTAATATAACGGCTGATGAGATAGCCATCAACAAGCTGATGTAGTAGCAAGGGGAAGAAAGACTAGTCAGTGGATCCAAGGTGTTCATAGTGACCCAGGGGTATCCGAAGGCCTAATATATAACTAATGCTGGGACCGGTAGGATTCCAGTGCAAACAGGTAAGACTTTAAGTGTGAGGAAAATGACGTGAACGGGTTCAGATAACCTAGAACGAGAGGTCTGAAGTAAGATGATCCTAAAACACAAACTAAATAGTTACTACGATGCATATTCATACAACCCTTACATTATTAGATTGATGGTAACGTAGATATGAAAATAGATGACTCACTTGTTTGTCTATGCAAATATGATAACGCCATATTTGCATAGTTACTGATGCAGATCTGGAGAATCAAGGCATGGACCCATATGCCAGTTTTGATGGTTTTTGAAACCATCAACGAACTATCATGTGCTAGCTTAAAAATTACTAGTTGCGCTTATATGTATTTTGTTTTATGGCATGTAAATATTTATAACAATGTCATGTTCGACATGTTTTATGTTATATGCTTATGTGCCGCCTGTGGCACTAATTTTGATGCACCTAGTGTGCATATAGGATGTAAAGATAAACCTAAGTAACTTTTTAATAAACGTATCGAGGTATTTCAGTCAGCTCTAAATGTGTTATGCTATCAATTCCTAAGGCTTTAGAAGAAAAAATATATTCCGCTGCGAGAGTTTATCTCTGACGTAGTAATGTCACGTGGAAACTGGAGGTTTCTGCTTACGAATTTGCAGGCTCAAATTCGGGGCGTTACACCCATCCTCCCTCAACCGGAGTTCTCTCCAATCCCTTTTGATTTTGCAAGAAATGATAGGCCCCGTCCCAACATGACGAATGCATATGTAACATATATAAGTAATGCTACAAATCATAAAAAAGGATACTATAGAGAAAGTAAAAGTCTTTGTTTCGAATTTCGCTCATTGATTAATTGTTGCCGGCCAACACGAAATTACTTGGATCTCCATTTGGATAGGGACAAACCGAAATTTTCTTCTCTGAAGCTTCTTAGTAAACACAAGGACTTGGTCACGTACGTGGAAATATATCTTAAGGAAATTATAAGGTACGTCCCCCTAATTCTATAGTCTGGATAAATCCACTTCTTCAAGAAAGCTACACATGGTCATCCATGACCACTTCATTATGACCATATTGATAAATTGACCATCTTTTTATTTTTACACGAAACCCTATTGGTTTGTCAAAACTTAAATTGTTGGGGAAATTTCGCTTAAATCCCTTAAACTTCTATCACATTAACAATTATCACTCTAAACTTAAACACTTAATTTAATTAGTGTATCTATATTTCAATTTTTATCAATTCCACTCATTCATTAGGGTTTTCCGTTAAAACCTAATGAAATTGTATCAAAATTTTCAAAATATATATCATTTTCTTTGGAAGAAAAAAAAAAAAAAAGGAAAACAAATGCAAAAATTTAAACATTTGTCAAGATTTAATGGAATTTGGAAAAATACTCACACCTAAATCTTTGAAGAAGAAAAAAAGATTTGCTTTTACAAAAAAATAAGACTATTTTAAGAATTTTTACTGAATTTAATAAAAAATTATAACGGATTATTGATATATACTGAAAAATGGATAGACGAAGTTGAGAATTTTTAAAGTTTAGATGTTAATTGTAAAAACAAGGATTAAGTAAAATTTCCCTTAAATTGTAACCACTGTGACTCTAGTCTCTAGCTATTCCAAAAAATCCATAAATTCGTCGCTGGGTCAGCACCGCGTAGCTTGGAGTACTCACCACGGCAGGCATGAAACTTTCAATTTTTTTTGATTATCCAACAAGTTTTCCAACATCTTATGCTTATAAATACCCCAAGAAGGCCAAATATTTGCTATCCTTCCACAATCTCATCTTTTGGTTCTCTGAATCTCCTAAACAAAAAAAATATCCATGGATGACCATCACGATTCACCAATTCCGGGATCTAATGCGGAAGCATATGGAGTACGCGGGTATCTATCCGATGAGGTAATGAACAATATTGCACCATCAAGCTCTAGGAATTCGCCATTTTCCGGCACGGTGGATGATATGCAACTGTTGGAAAGTGGTCTGTATCGGAAACAATATGGTGACAATATGGGTGATGATTACTACAGATTTCAAGGCGAGGCTGGAAAATCTGTTGATCCGAGGCTGCTACCGTTGTTAGAATTCTTCAGGGAGCTCTTTGTTCGGAGACGGGAACTGTTCAAGAAGATATTTCCGGGGATTTACGATGAATTTGTGGAGTTGTCTAAGAAAGTTAACGGCGTTGTCGCCCAAGTTCAAGAGGATAGAAGGTTTCCAACCATGCAAAGGAGTCTGAGCGTCGGATCGCCACGAACACCATCTGTTAAACGAGGGGAGCCGCCGTTGAGGATCGAGCGGTTCAAGGTGCGTACTGTAATTCTGGCCGCCGATGGTATTGGAAAAGACGGTAGCGGTCAGCAGGGTTCTGGTGGCTCAAAATAAAGCGTGGACATGGATCAGTTCAATTATTTATTTGTTTATTTATTTTTTTGACAATTACTAAAAAGAATATTCTTTGTTCGAGGGGAATTAGTCTAAACAGCAAGTTTTGTAAGGATAAGGATCCTCCCCATTTCACTGATATTGGTATTGCAATAAAATGTTGGTCTTTCCTCAATTGTTTGTACGTTGTACAGTTCAAATGTGTAATTATAGCTAGTATTGAAACCTTATTGTTAAATAGAGGAGCTAATTTTATTATGCACATTTCGTCCTTAAAAAAGGGCTGAGAATTAGAATTATTTTTAATTTTATAGGATATGTGTGTATACTTACATGTCTAATATATATAATGAGTAATGTTATTTAGTAGATTGTTATACGATTCTCATGTAACTTAATAATGTGATAATGAAGGGTTAAATACCTATTTGCCCCTGTGCTTTACGACCTTTATTTTTTGTCCCCTCAGTTTCACTTTTTATCAAATTTGGTACCGGTGATATATGAAAAGACGGAAATGGTACCTCCGTCTGATTTTCCGTCCAAAACTAACGTCCAGCCACATCATCCGACAGGTGTCGGCGTGCATGCGCAACACCTGTCCCCGTGATACACTTCAGCGCTGACGTGGCTATCATTTTTCTTTATTATTATTTTAATTATTTCTTTTATATATATATAAAATAAAAAATAAATAAAAAATTCTGGGGGGTGGCCTAAGGCCATTTTTGGGGGTGGCCGAACCACCCCCAACAATTTTTTTTTTTTTTTTCAAAAAAAAAAAAATCTTTAAAATAATATATATTGATTTTATTTTATTTTATTTTTTGACATATCCGCACAAGAAGAGGAGGAAGATTCAAACTAGTAACTTCCATTTTCATGTGGCGTGGTCTCCAGGCGATTGAGATATTCCTTGGGAACAAAAATATATTAATTGTGTACAAAGTACCATGTGTGATATATTTATAAAACCAAGGTGTCATTTATGGTAATTATTTAAACTACAAGGGGCACATCATGAAATATATAAAACCACAGGGGTATACATTGGGAAAAAAAATTGCGTTTAAGTAACAAACATTTGGTCATTTTTTGGGTTATATCAATTGGCCACGCAGATTATTTTGTGTTTCCAATTGTTACACAGAACTGATAGCATTTTTTATTTTTTATTTTTATTTTTATGAAGGGTTCAATTCTTGGCAACATATTATTTTCATACATGACAGGCATATAGGTTACTTTTGGTTCAAAACATGCATACCAAATATACCAAATATTGTTTGTGTACAAAGTACTATTTGTGATATAATTACAAAAACAAAGTATTATTTTCGGTACTTATTAAAATCACATGGGGCACATCGTGATATAATTCCAATAGATACCCCTATAGTTTTATAAATTTCATGATGTGCCCCATGTGGTTTTTTGTATGTAAATGGCGAGGATGATTGAATTGTGAAGTAATTGAGTAGCTTTAATGAATTTGAATGGATGGACAATTACAAGTAAATGGATAAATTTCGAGGAATGATCAGCCTCCTTCTACAGTTTTAAGACTATAAGCTTAACAAGCAACAGATTGAAAAAATGGGTTACAATATTATTGTGAAACCAGGCCTTTATAGAATTTAGCTTAGTCAAACAACTAAGAGCATTTGTAGTGAAGTCGTCAAACAGATAAAATCACCAAAATCATACGATTTTGCTCAAAATCAAGTCTCCAGCGAGCTCATCACCTTTACAGTAAAATTGAGAATTGTCAGGAACCCTCGTCTCATTAGACGAGGTGATGTGAACCCTGTCAAGAATAACGAGACCCAACAACGAAAGGGAACCCAAGATCATTCTATGGACAGATTCGAATGGAAAACCTCGACCCGTTGTTTATGACAAACAAGAACCTTGGTATAAGGAAGATGCCACAAACGGTGGTGGAAACTCCGTTTGATAAGTCGAGATGAACGCCACGGGAAATCCCGATAAGTTCACGTAGTTCTTCAAAGAACCAAAGAGAATAAACCTCACAAGTTTTATGAATAATCAATGTTTCCTTTTCAATTGCTTATGCACCTATTTAAAGAGCTGAACATTAAAAGGAAAAAAACCTAACATAGAAAACCTAATTAAAGCCGAAAATGGGTAAGGAAAGAAATCCTTACCTTCCTAAAACACACAAGACATATAAGGCAATAAAGGCTGGACGCCCACCCTCCTAATCAAAGCTAAAGTAAATCCCTACTTGCCTAAAAAAAAAGACGCTAAAATAGGAAAGAAGAGCTGGACGCCTAGAGTCATATAGAAGGAAACAAAAGACAACATAAAAGGAAAGAAAGTGGCGCCTAGAATAGCCATGCAATCCGATCCTTCTAGAATAGACCCAAAATATTTCTTGCCAATTCTTATCCTTGACCGGATCCTTCTAGAACTTGAATCAAGGTGACGATTCTTTGTTGCCCACGTGGATCATGCTCATTGGGCCTCCACGAATTTGCTTGAGCCCATAACTCTTGAATGAGTTCGTTGAGTACATCCTTGAACTTCTTTGCCCGTGCTCTCGTAACCGGCCCAATTGGTACTCGAACGAGATCCTTCGAAGTGGTGCCTTGATCTCCATCACTACATAGACTAAGACTCTTGCTTGCACGAAAAGAAAGACTAATATGAAAAAATAAGACCACCAAGGAAACATAAGACTAACATAGACCTAGCTATGACCCTTACGTGAAAACAAAGACTATCAAGAAAATAAATAAAATACCAATTATATGGAAAGAAATAAAAAAGTTACTTCTATTAGCAGAGATTTTTTTTCCCAAATCAAGAGAGGATCATAACGGTTTGAGATGCCGAGATCAGACGAAGACAGAGAATGAGAAAGAGTGAGTGGGTGGCTGCGAGACGCCATGGGTGGCTGAGCAACTTTAATTCCAAGACCGATGGTTTCCAGGTTTGGTGATGCAGCAATCTAAATCATTTGAGTGATCAAGAAATTTATTATTGTGAGTTTCTTCATTTTAAAACATTGATATTAGTGATGTGAACCCCGTCAAAAATAACGAGACCCAACAACGAAAGGGAACCCAAGACCGTTCTAAGGACAGATTCGAATGGAAAAACCTCGACCCGTTGTTTATGACAAACAAGAACCTCGGTATAAGGAAGACGCCACAAACGGTGGTGGAAATTCCGTTTGATAAGTCGAGATGAACGCCACGGGAAATCCCGATAAGTTCGAGTAGTTCTTCAAAGAACCAAAGAGAATAAAACCTCACAAGTTTTATGAATCATCCATATTCAATGTCTATCTATTACCTGGTAGGTACACCTATTTATACAAGAAAATTACTTGCGGAGAAAGTAGTTCTAATCCTAATAAATAAAACAAATCAATTCCTAGAAAGGAAAGAAAATAAAGTCCTAATCTAAAAAGTGAACAAATCAAAATATACTTAAATATCTAACTTAAATAAGGCATGAAATCATTCTAAATATGGCACTCTTCATATTTCCATGCCGGTTCACCATCAATTATCTTTGTGGTCCAACGTATTTCCATATCAGCCCACCATCAATTATTCCGCGTCAATTTGGTTTAGATTTTCTGCAATTGTTTTCTTGCCAATTCTTGGCCTTGACCGGATTCTTCTAGAACTTGAATCAAGGTGACAATTCTTTGTTGGCCACGTGGATCATGCTCAATGGGCCTCCACAAATTTGCTTGAGCCCATAACTCTTGGATGAGTCCGTTGAGCACATCCTTAAACTTCTTTGCTCGTGCTCTCGTAACCGGCCCAATTGGTACTTGAACGAGATACTTCAAAGCGGTGCCTTGATTTCCATCAATTAGGATCTTGTTTATATGGTCAATGTTAATAGATTGATTGTTTCCTCCTTAGAGGTTCATTTAGCATCTGGAAGTAAATTCGACTTTCAAAAATATATCAAGAGATCATTACAAGATGACTTAATGGCATGGCCGTGGGAATTAGGTAACGTGCCAATAGTTCTTTAATATTCTTGTTTTGATTTTGTTAAGGCAAACTACAAGAACTGTAGAGCATGAACCATTGATGCTGAGTTTATAGAAAGTAACCATCAAAGATGTAATGAGCAACTCTTCTGTTATGGGTCTACCATGGATGAGCTATGGCAGGGATGGAGATTGAGGTTGATGAAGTTAGACTTGGAGAATATTGTAACCGAATTGGAGAGTTCTGAGCCTCTCGAAGTGCTGTGCAATTTCAGTATTACCCAGTATTTCCATTTTCCTTCTCCACCTGAAAACCCTTACATTTGGTATCAAAGCCTACTCTCCTTTCCAGCTCCAGCAGTAAAACCATAACACTACTTTCCAACACCAGTTACAGGACGTGACCGACATGCTCCGTACCTTGCTTGCTAGCCAAAACAGACCTCCACCTGAGCGGCCGGGCCCATGCACGTGAAGGCTGTGATGACCGCCGCCGAGATAGAGATGACCGTCGCGATGGCTGGGAAATTCATGATGACCGTCAGCTCCGGGATGATGAGGAGTATCCTGACGCTAATCGTGACAACAGACTACTCCAGGCCCGCCCCCTGCGGCTGGATTTTCCGCGTTTTGATGGAGACAACCCGGCTGGTTGGACTTACAAAGTCAACCAATTTTTCTATTACAATCAAATGCCCTTGTGTTAGCGCATCAGTATGGCTTGCTTCTACATGGAAGGGGAAGCGCTCATTTGGTTCCAAGATATTGACAAATTCAGCCAATTTCCTACTTGGGACGCCTTTGTTCAGTCCTTCTTACTCATTTTGGTTCGGCGTACGATGACCCAATGAAGGCTCTGATGCGGTTGCACCAATGATCTTCCGTGGCAGAATATATCTCTCAATTCGAGGCTCTCTCAAATTGATTGAGAGGCATTTCGGTTAAGAATTGGCTTAGTTGCTTCCTTCGTAGGTTGAAGGACGACATCTGCCTCCCTGTGCGTATGCTCAACCCAGCCAATTTGGTTGTTGCCTTTGGCCTTGCTAAGCTCCAAGAAGAGTACATTCAGAGCTTCAGGAGTCCTATCCGCTCTTCAAACTCTTCTTTCTCTTTTGGGCGCCAGCAATCGTGGAGCCATATACTGCTACTTCACCAAACCAGTCTTTGCTTCCTTCCTCAAGCACCTCTGTGCCACCACCTAAACCATCTTCAGGGTTTCAGGTCCAACGTATTTTCGCAGGACAGATGAAGGAACGCCGTGACAAGGATCTCTTCAACTACAGTGATGACAAGTGGCAGCCCGGCCACAAGTGTAAGGCTCCTAAGCTTTACCTCCTTTTGGGGTTGGAACACCCTCTAGAGGAACCGGCCGATGAGGTCTTCTATTATTCCACTGCCTTAGTGGACTCTGTACCAGAATTTGACGTCGTAGAGTGCAAGGAACCCGAGATTTCCCTTAATGCAATCTCGGGCTCCTCCAGTTCTAAATCCATGAGGCTAGTCGGATTCCTCAATTCACAACGTGCCAGCATCATTTTCGATTCAAGAAGTACACATAACTTCCTGGATCCAGGCTTGCTCTTCAAGGTCCATCTCACGATTACTTCCACCCCATGCCTCAAAGTGAAGATTTCCAATGGAGATATAATCCAGAGTTTTAGGAAGATCAAAGCTCTCACTCTCCGGGTCCAAGGCCATTCCATTACTACCAATTTTTATCTCATTTCCCTTGGAGGGTGTGATTTGATTCTAGGTGTGGACTGGTTGCGCACCTTAGGCCCTGTCCTATGGGATTTCTCCCTCATGACGTTGCAGTATACTCATCAGGGAATAACTACTCTATTTACGGGTTTAAATCCTACGGGCTGGACCTTGGAGGAGGGGAGTCATTTTCTAAAACCATCTCCCTCTTCTAACAAAGGCCTTTATTAAAATTCCTCTCTTCCAAGATTGAACTCAACACACATACCCCATCAGGGGCAATTCAGGCTCTCTCCTGCATGATTTTCAAGCTGTTTTTGCGGAACCATCTAGCTTACCACCTATCCGGGGGACATGATCATCAGATTCCCTTACGCAGCTCACGGCCTATTAATGTTCGTTCATATCAGTATCCATATTTCCAGAAGGCGAAAATAAAGAAAATCATCCACGACTTGCTGCACTCAAGGGTCATTAGGCCAAGCCATAGCCCATTTTAAGCCCCTGTCTTGTTAGTCCGCGAGGCTGATGGGAGTTGGCGATTCTGTGTCAACTATCGGGCCCTTAATCTTGAGACGATCAAGGACAAATTCCCGATCCCTACCATTGATGAACTGACAAGCTCCACGGTGTGGCTATTTTTTCCAAGTTGGATTTACGTTCGGGGTGCCACCAGATCCGAATGAAATCTGAGGCCATTCCTAAGACGGCATTCCGCACGCACGAGGGACACTATGAGTTCCTCGTCATGCCATTTGGCCTCACCAACGCTCCCTCCACCTTCCAAGCAGGGGCGGAGCCACACTATGGCTTGGGGGGGTTTGGGCCCCCCAAGCCAAAGGGCTCCCCCCAAAAAAAAAAAAAAAATCTAAAAAAAAAAAGAAAAAATATAATTTTTACCCCTATTCTTTAAAAAATTTGTAGTTTTGGCCCCCCCAAATTATTTTTTTTCAATTTGGCCCCCCCAAAGCCTAAAAGCTGGCTCCGCCCCTGCTTCCAAGGGCTAATGAACAACATTTTCAAGCCTTTTTTCCGTCGCTTCGTATTGGTTTTCTTCGACGACATACTAGTTTACAGCAAAACCATGGAAGATCACTTGCTCCACCTTCAGTCGTTATTGAATGTGCTCATCCAGCATGAACTCTTTGCCAAGCTTTCCAAGTGCCGGTTTGCTGTGCCCGAAATTAAGTACCTCGGGCACTTGATTTCAGCTCAAGGTGTGCGAGCAGATCCCTCAAAGCTGGAGGCCATGGTCGACTAGCTTGTTCCTCAGACCATCAAATCCTTTCATGGATTTTTGGTCCTTACTGGCTACTATCGTAAGTTCATTAGGCATTATGGCCTCCTTGCCGCGCCACTTACAGTCATTTTAAAGAAAAATGCTTTTCTTTGGTCTCCGGCAGCCACTACATCTTTCATTAATCTCCAAAACACTATCATGACTCCCCTTGTTCTTCAGTGGCCAGACTTCACCAGATCTTTTGTCATTGAATGTGACGCAAGCGGCTCAGGCCTTGGGGCTGTTCTAATGCAGGATGCTCGCCAAATTGCCTTTCTCAGCAAGGCTCTAAAAGGGCCTACTTCTCTCCACGTATGAAAAGGAATTGCTCTCCCTTGTCACTGCCGTTCAAAAATGGCGGCCATACTTATTGGGCCACTCTTTTATTGTTTGGAATAACCATAAGACCCTCAAATTCCTCCTCGAACAGCAGGTGGGCACGGTACCCAACAGCGTTAGTTATCCAAGCTGCTTGGCTATGATTTTGTTATAGAATTTAAGAAGGGCAGGGACAATTCTGTTGCTGACACCTTGTCTAGGCAATCAGATCACCTCTATGATTGTGAAGAGTGCTCTATCTCCCTTATTTCCTTCCCAACTCCATCTTGGGTTTTTGATTTAAAGTCCTCCTATCTTGCGGATCCTTATACTGCCGAGTTGTTGAATACTTCAAGGGGGAGGAGCTGTCCCCCAAGAATACTCTTTGCTGCAAGGGTTGATTCTGCGCAAAGACCGCATTTCTATCATTAAGGACTCGTCGTTCCAGCAACAGTTGCTGACTTTATTCACTCCAAGCCAGTGGCAGGGCACTCTAGATATCACAAAATTATCCAGCGTGCTAAGGCAAATTTCTATTGGAAGGGCATGTGCCTGGATATCAAGAAATTTGTGCGGGAGTGCAGTGTGTGCCGGGAGAACAAGCATGAAACCGTGCTTCCAGCTACCTCCTCCAACCATTACCCATTCCTTCCAGGGTGTGGTTGAATATTGCACTGGATTTTATAGAAGGCATGCCCCTGTCTAATGGGTTCTTAGTGATCCTAATGGTCATTGACCGTTTCACAAAGTATCGACATTTCATTCCATTGGCACACCCATACATTGCTTCTAAAGTAGCCCAACTTTTTCTTGCCAACATCTTCAAATTGCATGGGATGCCAACCACGATCGTTTGGGATCGTGATCCCACCTTCCCCTTCAAAAGTTCCTTCTGGCGCGAACTTTTTAACCTCCAGGGTATTTCTTTGGCTTTCAGCTCAGCCTATCATCCTAACTTGGATGGCCAAACCGAAGCCCTCAACAAGTGCCTTGAACCCTACCTTAGATGTTACATGGGTGCTAAACCAAACCTAAAACCTGGAGCGTGTGGCTTCTGTTGGCTGAGTGGTCGTACAACACATCCCACCATTCTGCCACAGGGTTTACCCCATTTGAAGCTGTCTATGGCTATACACCTCCGACACTCCTTTCCTACGTTTCAGGCACTTCAGCCAACTTGGCCGTGGACTCCTTGCTACGGGATCGCACTATTGTGCTTTCCATATTAAAGGAACATCTTTAGGCAGCTCAACACCGCATGAAAACTCAAGTTGACAAACACTGTTCTTAGCGTCAATTCAATATAGGGGATTGGGTGTACCTGCGGTTGCAACCATATCGCCAAAAGTCCCTCTCTCTTCGGAAGAATTTGAAGCTCTCCCCCAGATTCTTCGGTCCTTATAAAATCCTCAGCCGCATTGGTCAAGTTGCTTATAGGTTGGAACTTCTTGTCGAGGCCTGTCTTCACCCAGTTTTTCACGTTTCTTGTTTGAAATGTAAATTGGGGAATCCCCCACCCCACTACCGACCCTGCCTCCGGTGGACTCTAATGTCAAAATCCTGAACCAGAACTAATTGTGGACTGCCGCCTCATTAAACGCATGGTCGCGCCGCCACCATGGTCCTCTTTCATTGGAAAGGGGCTTCTTCAGATGATGACTCATGGGAGCTGCTGTGGCACTTGCAAACGCAATATCCGCACCTTGTGGGCAAGGTGCTTTGATGGGGGAGCCTTTGTTATGGGTCTACCATGGATGAGCTATGGTAGGGATGGAGATTGAGGTTGATGTGGAGGGGTAGTGAGTCACCTTTATTCTAGAAACTCTAGAAGCTATGTTAATTTACGTTTCTATCCAATTTTAGCATCTTTATTTGTTAGTCGAGTAGAGGAGAGAGAGAAGGTTGTTAAATGGTTAAGAAAGATTATATCGTTTGTCTATATAAGAAGAGCTAGGGAGAGAAGAGAGAGCAGACTCGAGAATATTGTAATCGAATTGGAGAGTTCTGAGCCTCTCGAAGTGCTCTGTAATTTAAGTATTTCCTTCTTCATTTTTCCTTCTCCACCAGAAAACCCTTACGTCTTCCTTTTTCAGCGCGCCCCGATAATGGTGGTGAACCCCCTGCACCTCTCATTTATTGGACAATCCCGTTCGTAAGGGTTGGCTGTTGGCGGCAAACACTCCGGCTTACCCTAGCAAGGGTTTCCCTAGATGCCTCTCTGAATAGGGCCATATCCCATATCTGTAGCATTTACAGATTCAATGAAACACAAAGCAAAACCAAGAGTGTAAAGAGCTTATATAATGAGACCTATAAATAAGAAGAGGCGAAGGATTTGGTGTTGACAAAAGTGGTAACTATGCGTTTGAGGAATCTAGAATTTAATGCAGGAATATTGTATGTGCATGTAGATATTACAAAAACTCAAAGTCTGCAAAAATCGTGTTTAATTTACTACAAATTTAATAGAGACATGTTACATGTACATTTTTTGTACATCTTTCATATATCTATTCTCTAAATCAACCATTGAATTTTTTAAACCTACATGTGGGTCTATGTGGGTCCTACAAATTCAATGATTAATATTACCAATAAACAATGTCAATTTTTGTTACCATATATACTAATAATATACGTCGCTTTTGTTTCAAATAAATGGTGTGAAGATTGAAAAAAGGGGCATTTGTGATTAAGATCCACTAGAATTCTCCCTGTATTCTATAATTCTATTAGATTTCCTAAAATCTCAACAATTATTTTCAAATTAAATGATTAATTAAGGGACCATTGATTACACCCAGCCACAGTAATAGTGATCATAAATTACATAAAAGTAAAATTTAAAAACTTTGCCTTGTGATATTTATGCAAGTGTATGTAAAGTAACAACTTGCATAATTAGTAAAAGTGTTGCTAGGGGTATTTCAATTTTGAGTAATGCTATAAACCATATATATATATATATATATATATATATATTTAACAATGTCGTCTCTAGCATTATTCTACAATTTTTACACAATTAAGTTCTCCTACAAAATGACGTGACAATTCATAATTAGTGAAATAGTTATGCAAAAACATTTGGGAGTATGATCCTCGATCTCCATTTCAAGTAAGTAAAATAGAGATTAGTCATTTCACGTTAAGATTTCATTTCACAGACTTAACGGTGTACATGATGTCTGTCGCGTGGTGAATATGCTGTCATGTTGTTGAGAATAAATCTCATCATGGGTCCCACTCAATCACATCTACCTAGAATAAAGTCTAGCAACATTATAAAATAGGACATAACACCAAGTGAAGGGGAGTCTCGGTCTCCAAAAAACCCTAACTCATTGCTAAATTTTTACTCCAAACAAGCATGATAATTTAAACAATGTCAAAGTGTTTCTGGCCAAGCTAGGTTGGGATCCTTTGACGGTCTTATTATTTTGCAAGTTGCTCATCGCTGACCAGGCCGTACCAAAATCTTTACCAACACACGTAAATTAAATTTTTAAAGGACGTGCTATTATGTATACTTGTATATGAAAAAAAAAAAAAAAATCACCATGAAATTCTCCATTTCAACTGAACTGGCGAGCTAGGATAATAAAATTCAACTTGTCAATTAAATTAGTTAGTGAAACCGAGCGGAAGGTTTTGAAATCGTACATTCCACACTCAAACCCTTTTACCAATTATAGACTTTCACATCAATTTGTAATTTTTTTTTAATAAAACCTCTAGTACTCCTATAAGTGTCCCTTGAACAAAACGGCGCTAAATAGCGTCGTTTGAACTGTAAAGAGAGAGACAGTCCGGTGCCTGCCTGTAACTTCTCGCCTTTTACAAAAAGCCGTAAGTGGTTATTTCTAATTAGCCACGTGACATTAATGATGTGCAAATTTTAATACTCACAAGCGTACAAGTTGAATGTAGTAAAGCGTGTGCAAGTGCGAGATCGTATCTACAAGGAGGTGTGTGCAAATGAAAGTCAATGCTTATTTAAATAAATCCTATTTTATCCTAGCTCTACGTGTTGGAATTTTGTTTAGAACAAAAGAAAAGATGATTAACTAAACAGAAAGAAAAGCATTAAGGTTTTGGAATCCACCACATTCTTGTATGCTAATTATAAATCCGATTGAAATGAGTTAGCTATTCAAGTTCTTTAATAAATCGTAAATCATTTGATGAATCCAACTCTAAGATAAATTACAACGATTATCCTTTTGAAATCAAATCATCCATTGTATCTGTTTGCCAAACAAATTACAATGGATATCCATTCCCAACGAAATCAATCGATGTATCCATCGGTTGAAACACATCAAATATCCATTAGAAAATAAAATATACAATTTAAAGATATGACTCAATAAACTAAATTAGAACTTGAATTTTATAAAATATCAAATTTATAAATTTTATGACAAGAATGTTGATGTTATCATTGATGAGGTTTCATCCTCAACCTTTGTTGAGGATTTTAGCCTCTCATGACTAAAAATACCGAGCAAACTTGTAGAAGAAATAGAGAATGTAGAATGACAGAAATTAAACTAAACATAAACTAAAGAGATGGAAAAGAAAAAGAAAAAAAGAAGAAAGAGAAACAGCAATTAAATTGCGAAAAGAAAGAACAGAGCTAAAAACATGCTCTTGATAATGACTTGCGCATTGCACGCATGTCTCTACTGAAAATGACTCTCTCTCATTCTTTTAATCCAGCCGTGCTAGCATATAATGATTTTCGATCAAATAGATTGACTTTCCGATCAAATTCTGTGTAATTGGTAGTAAGAAGAATTCCATGAATCTTATTTATCCAAATTGTCTCTATGTAATGTTTTATAGAAGTTTTTATGATTGAGAATAAAAAGAATCTTTTGATTTGTCCGCGATAGGGTCCGTTCAATCTCATTCTTTTTTAGTCTCATTCTTACACAATCTAATCCTTTTTTCAATTATATCCAGAGGAAAAAATCTCTTATCTAGAATTTCTTGAACATTATAAGAGAAATCTATAATGTTCCATACAAAAATAAAACATTATTTTATTTTTATTATAGATTTACATTATAATAGGATATATTATAGTTCTTACTGTTCATATTGTATGAAACATTATGAACTCCTATAATGGATTATAAAAACTGAATGAAAGAGTTGTTGTGAATCAATCCAAATTGAAGAAAGAATCGAATATTTATTAATCAAATTATTTACTCCATCATAGTCTGATAGATCTTTTGAAGAACTAATTAATCGGACGAGAATAAAGATAGAGTCCTATTCTACATGTCAATACCGACAACAATGAAATTTATAGTAAGAGGACAATCCGCCGACTTTAGAAATCGTGAGGGTTCAAGTCCCTCTATCCCCAAACAAAAAGGCCCGTTTGACTCCGTAATTATTTACCCGATCTGCTCTTTTCTTTAGTGGTTTAAAATTCGTTATGTTTCTCACAGATTCTACTCTTTTCCAAATGGATCCGATTGGAAATTGTTTTTTCTTAT